>CM038393.1:137414385-137478891 GCA_021498475.1 Saguinus midas
TTTTGATTCAGCAGTTTAGAAACACACTTTGTGTAGAATCTAGAAAGAGACTTTTCAAACCAAATGAAGGCCTATGGTAAAAGACAAATAATTCATGTTCAAAACTAATAGGAATATATTTGTGAAACTGCTTTGTGATGTGTGCATTCACCTTCCACAGTTTAACTTGTGGATTTTTGGATTTGTTTGGATTCAGCAGATGAGAAGCACTTTTTTTGTGAAATCTAAAAACAGATTTTTTTTTGAGACAGAGTTTTGCTGTTGTTATCCAGACTGGAGTGCAATGGCACAATCTCAGCTCACTGCAAGTTCAAGCAATTCTCCTGCCTCAGCCTCCTGAGTAGCTGAGACTACAGGTGCACCACCATGCCCAGCTAATTTTTGTATTTTTAGTAGAGATAGGGTTTCACCTTGTTGACCAGGATGGTCTCAATCTCTTGACCCGTGATCTACCTGCCTTGGCCTCCCAAAGTGCTGGGTTTATAGGCATGAGCCACCCCACCCGGCCAAAATCAGATATTTCTTTATTTTTATTTTTTTATTTTCTGAGAAGGAGTTTCGCTGTTGTTACCCAGACTGGAGTGCAATGGCACAATCTCGGCTCACCGCAACCTCTGCCTTCTGGGTTCAAGCAATTCTCCTGCCTCAGCTTTCAGAGTAGCTGGGACTACAGGCACACACCACCATGCCCAGCTAATTTTTCTATTTTTAGTAGAGATAGGGTTTCACCTTGTTGACCAGGATGGTCTCAATCTCTTGACCCGTGATCTACCTGCCTTGGCCTCCCAAAGTGCTGGGTTTATAGGCATGAGCCACCCCACCCGGCCAAAATCAGATATTTCTTTATTTTTATTTTTTTATTTTCTGAGAAGGAGTTTCGCTGTTGTTACCCAGACTGGAGTGCAATGGCACAATCTCGGCTCACCGCAACCTCTGCCTTCTGGGTTCAAGCAATTCTCCTGCCTCAGCTTTCAGAGTAGCTGGGACTACAGGCACACACCACCATGCCCAGCTAATTTTTCTATTTTTAGTAAAGATAGGGTTTCACCTTGTTGACCAGGATGGTCTCGATTTCTTGACCTCATGATCCACCCACCTCAGCCTCCCAAAGTGCTGGGATTATAGGCATGAGCCACTGTGCCTGGCCAAAAACAGATATTTCTAATGCCACTCTGGCTTATAAGATAACCCTGAGTGATGGCTTTAAAAACTAGAAGCAAGCTTTTCATGAAATGGCTTGACTGTGTGTGCATTCACCCCAGAGAGTTGAACCTATGTTTTGATTCAACAGTTTAGAAACACACTTTGTGTAGAATCTAGAAAGAGACATTTCAGACTGAGTGGAGGCCTATGGTGAAAAGACAAATATCTCCTGATCAAAACTAATGGGAATCTATTTGTGAAACTGCTTTGTGATGTGTGCATTCAGCTGCCAGAGTTTAACTTACATTTGGATTCAGCAGCTGAGAAACACTCTTTGTTTAGAATCTAAAAACAGATATTTCCAATGCCACTCTGGCCTCTGAGGGAACACTAAATGACTGACTTTGAAACCTAGAAGCAAGCTATCTGTGAAACTGCATTTCTGTGTATGAGTTCACGTGAGAGAGTTGAATCTATGTTTTAATTCAGCAGTTTAGAAACAGACTTCATGTAGAATCTAGAAAGAGACATTTCAGACTGAGTGGAGGCCTATGGTGAAAAGACAAATATCTCCTGATCAAAACTAATGGGAAGCTATTTGTGAAACTGCTTTGAAATGTGTGCATTCACCTTCCACAGTTTGACTTATGTTTGGATTCAGCAGCTGAGAAACACTCTTTGTGTAGAATTTAAGAACAGGTATTATTTCAAATACCACTCTGGCCTATGGGGAAAACCACATAACTGGCTTTAAAACCTAGAAGCAAGCTATCTGTGAAACTGCTTTGAAATGTGTGCATTCACCCCAGAGAGTTGAACCTATGTTTGGATTCAGCAGCTGAGAAACACTCTTTGTTTAGAATCTAAAACAGATATTTTCAATACCACTCTGGCCTATGTGGGAAACCCAAATTACTGTCTGTAAAACCTAGAAGCAAGCTATCTGTGAAACTGCATTTCTGTGTATGAGTTCACCTGAGAGAGTTGAATCTATGTTTTAATTCAGCAGTTTAGAAAGACACTTTGTGTAGAATCTAGAAAGGACATTTCAGACTGAATGAAGGCCTATGGTAAAACATATCTCATGAGAAAAACTAATGGGAAGCTATTTGTGAAACTGCTTTTTGAGGTGTTCATTCACCTTCTGGAGTTTAACTAATGTTTTAATTCAGCAGTTTTGTGTAGAATCTAGAAAGAGACATTTCAGACTGAATGAAGGCCTATGGTAAAACATATCTCATGAGAAAAACTAATGGGAATCTATTTGTGAAACTGCTTTGCTATTTTCACCTCAGAGAGTTGGACCTACATTTTCATTCAGCCGTTTGGAAACACACTTTGTGTAGAATCTAAAACAGATATTTTCAATGCCACTCTGGCTTATAAGATAACCCTGAGTGATGGCTTTAAAACTAGAAGCAAGCTTTTCATGAAATGGCTTGACTGTGTGCATTCACTTTCAGAGTTTAACTTATGATTTGATTCAGCAGGTTAGAAATACTCTTTGTTAGAATATATAAACAGATATTTCCCATTCCACTCTTACCTATGGAGGAAAAGCTAATAATTGGCTTTGAAACTTGGAAGCAACCTATCTGTGAAACTGCTTTGCTATTTTCACCTCAGAGAGTTGAACCTATGTTTGGATTCAGCAGCTGAGAAACACTCTTTGTGTAGAATCTAGAAAGGACATTTCAGACTGAATGAAGGCCTATGGTAAAACATATCTCATGAGAAAAACTAATGGGAAGCTATTTGTGAAACTGCTTTTTGAGGTGTTCATTCACCTTCTGGAGTTTAACTAATGTTTTAATTCAGCAGTTTTGTGTAGAATCTAAAACAGATATTTCCCATTCCACTCTTACCTATGGAGGAAAAGCTAATAATTGGCTTTGAAACTTGGAAGCAAGCTATCTGTGATACTGCTTTGCTATGTGCACATTCACCTGAGAGAGTTGAATCTATGTTTTAATTCAGCAGTTTTGTGTAGAATCTAGAAGTGCACATATCAGACTTAATTGAAGCCTACTTAGAAATGACAAATATATCACGTTAAAACTAATCAGAAACTATTTGTGAAACTGCTTTGCTATGTGCACATTCACCTGAGAGAGTTGAATCTATGTTTTAATTCAGCAGTTTAGAAACATTTCATGTGGAATCTAGAATGGGGACATTTAAGACTGAATGGAAGCCTATTGTGAAAAGAGAAATATCTCACATTACAAATTCATGGGAAACTATGTGTGAAACTGCTTTGTGATGTGTGCCTTCAAATTCAGAGTTTAACTTATGATTTGATTCAGCAGTTTAGAAACACTCTTTGTGTAGAATCTAAAACAGATATTTCCCATTCCACTCTTACCTATGGAGGAAAAGCTAATAATTGGCTTTGAAACTTGGAAGCAACCTATCTGTGAAACTGCTTTGCTATTTTCACCTCAGAGAGTTGGACCTACATTTTCATTCAGCAGTTTGGAAACACACTTTGTGTAGAATCTAGAAAGGGACATTTCAGACTGAATGAAAGCTTATGGTACAAAGGCAAATATTTTATGATAAAAACTAATGGGAAGTGATTTGTGAAACTTCCTTGAGATGTGTACCTCACCTTTCAGAGTTAATTTTTTTTTTTGATTCAGCAGTTTAGAAACACTCTTTGTGTAGAATCTAAAAACAGATATTTTCAATACCACTCTGGCCTATGGGGGAAAACCACATAACTGGCTTTAAAACCTAGAAGCAAGCTATCTGTGATACTGCTTTGCTATGTGCACATTCACCTGAGAGAATTGAACCTATGTTTTGATTCAGCAGTTTAGAAACATTTCATGTGGAATCTAGAATGGGGACATTTAAGACTGAATGGAAGCCTATTGTGAAAAGAGAAATATCTCACATTACAAATTCATGGGAAACTATGTGTGAAACTGCTTTGTGATGTGTGCATTCACCTTCCACAGTTTGACTTATGTTTGGATTCAGCAGCTGAGAAACACTCTTTGTGTAGAATCTAGAAAGGACATTTCAGACTGAATGAAGGCCTATGGTAAAACATATCTCATGAGAAAAACTAATGGGAAGCTATTTGTGAAACTGCTTTGTGATGTGTGCCTTCAAATTCAGAGTTTAACATACATATACATACATATGTATGTATATACATATATTATATATTTTTTATATATACCTGTATATAAATATAATGTATAGGCCACCCTCCTCAGCTGTTTATGCAGTAATTTACAGCTATAGTATAACTTTTAGGAAGAAAGTTCCTTGGGTCTTCCAGTAGGAGCTGTGATCAACTCTGCTGACAACACAGGAGCCAAAAATTTGTATATTATCTCTGTGAAGGGGATCAAGGGACAGCTGAACAGACTTCCTGCTGCTGGTGTCAGTGACATGGTGATGGCCACAGTCAAGAAAGGCAAACCAGAGCTGAGAAAGAAAGTACATCCAGCAGTGGTCATTCGACAATGAAAGTCATACCGGAGAAAAGATGGCGTGTTTCTTTATTTTGAAGATAATGCAGGGGTCATAGTGAACAATAAAGGTGAGTATACATGTAATACATATATACTGAAAAAATACAGTATGTATATTTTATATATATATAAATTATACATGTAAAAATTTATATTTATTAATTTAAATAATTATATATAAAATATATGTAAAATAGGTAAATGTATAATACCTACTTTTTATATACAGGTATATATAAATATAAAAATATTTACTTCTAAAATAATTAAATAAATTAAAAAATCTCTAAATACAATTTTTTTTTACTGCAGATAAATATTATTTTATTTCCATACTCTTGGTAACATTTGTGGCACAGGTATTCAATCTCACAGGGATGTTAAAACACACACTTGGAGGGTGCCCAGGATGCTTAGCAGTTGTGGATTTGAACACTCACAGGCCAAGCCTAAGGGTCCTCAGGGAAGCTACTTCTCCAGGTCATCTGCCAGGTAGATGGGCTTCCTTGGGAAACAGGTGACCCCACCAGGATGAGGGGAACTACCAGGGACTCGATGGCACCACACAGCAGCCCCATGTTCTGACAATGTGACACAGGTCAACTAATACCCAGGAGAAGCCACAGCAGAGCTGCCTGGGTTGGTGCCAGAGCAACAGGCAGAAGTGACTGTGCTGTCCCTGGCTGCCCTCCAGTGGTGGCTACTATGTCATTCTGATAAAAAGTAAAACTAAGATGCTGTGAGACTGAAAATCTGAATCATTGCAGAGACACATTCTTAAAATCAAAATGAATCTATAAAATTGTGTGTAGAAACTCTGCCTGGTGCCAATAAGCAGCAAAGTCAACAAAGGGTAAAAAAACAAAACTTCAACAACATTATTAAAAATCAAAACTGAACTCGACTGCAATCACTTCTGGTTAGTCCACTAGTGACTTAAAAGTAAAAATCATTATCAGCAAGAGATTAAGAACGTAACTTTATTGAGAAGTTAATATTAAACAAATAGTCCATTAACAGTTTTCTGTTTAAAAAGAAAAAGGCCCAAACAATCATTTCAAGGCAGAGCAGGTGAAAGGCCCAGAACACTCTGGTGCGCTCACTGCTGTTGCTGAACAGGAAACCCAAGGCCATCAGGATGAAGGGCGTGACCAAGGGCTTAGAGGAAATGGTGTAAAAACTTCCTCAACTTGCCCGGCTAGGGCTAAGCTGCAAGTCCTGCCTTTCTGTTTCTGTTGTAGTGAAACCTTCCACCATTTCCTTCTCGGACCATGAAGGGCAAAAACAAAACAAAACAAAAATCAAAACCAAAAAAAGATGTTAAGATCCAAGCAACAAAAAACCCAACCAAACCAAGAGGCATCCAACCGAGTCCACGTCCCTCATCCCGGCCACACACCCGCACCAAGGGAGCACCGGGCAGGGGTGCCGGGAGCCCGGGACAGAATGGCCCTGCCTCATCGCTCATCCCTGCCCTGGCTGGCAGCGCAGTGGGGATTCCACCCTCCATCTCAGGCAGTGGGGAAGTTGGAGGAGAATGGGCCTTCCTTGGGGAGCCTGTGGGGGCTCTGTTTTCTATCCAGTCTTTCTTTCCCAGCCCCCTACTCCCAAGGCCCAGGCCTGAGCAGGGAAGCACTGTGAACGAGACTTACCTTTGTGGCCAGCTGTGCCAGGGCGGGGCTGGCAAGCCTGGGGGTGCAGGTGGCTTTCATCCTAGGGGCTCACTGGGCCCCATCACCCTTGTGTCGTGACCTCAGCATCCCACCTCCCTCATGCCCAGCAGTCCTGCCAATGCCCCCAGCCTGGTGAGGAAGCTGTCTGACAGCAGCCCAGGGCCGACTCCAACAGAAAGGGCTGACCTGGCTCCAGGACTCAGGGGCAACCCAGGGGAGAACGAAGAAACCCTGGCCAGCCAGGAGCCACTACTCACACCACCGAGCGTGGCCAGGTGGGCCCTGAGGGTGAGGACATGATGCTCCTGGCCGTTCTTTCTATCTCCCCCATTCTTTACCATCTGAGTGAAGAAAACACCTCGCTCTCTCGCTTGCCCGCAGCATCCTCACCGGCCCGGCCTGGCCTCCGCAGCTGCGAGCAGTGGCCTCCACACTGGTGTCGGCATCGCAGACTCCAGACTGCTCACAGCAGCCCCGTGCCCGCCGGGACGCTGACCCCACCGCAGACGCACCGTCGATTGGCCTGCTGGGCGCCAGGGCCAAATCTTGCAGCAACTTCTCTTTGTTTCTTTAAAAAAAAAAAAAAAAAAAAAAAAAAAAAAAAAAAAAAAAAAAAAAAATAAATAAAAAAAAAATAAAAAAATAAAAATAAAAAAATAAAAAAAGAAAAAGAAAAAGGCCCAAACAATCATTTCAAGGCAGAGCAGGTGAAAGGCCCAGAACACTCTGGTGCGCTCACTGCTGTTGCTGAACAGGAAACCCAAGGCCATCAGGATGAAGGGCGTGACCAAGGGCTTAGAGGAAATGGTGTAAAAACTTCCTCAACTTGCCCGGCTAGGGCTAAGCTGCAAGTCCTGCCTTTCTGTTTCTGTTGTAGTGAAACCTTCCACCATTTCCTTCTCGGACCATGAAGGGCAAAAACAAAACAAAACAAAACAAAAATCAAAACCAAAAAAAGATGTTAAGATCCAAGCAACAAAAAACCCAACCAAACCAAGAGGCATCCAACCGAGTCCACGTCCCTCATCCCGGCCACACACCCGCACCAAGGGAGCACCGGGCAGGGGTGCCGGGAGCCCCGGGACAGAATGGCCCGCCTCATCGCTCGTCCCTGCCCTGGCTGGCAGCGCAGTGGGGATTCCACCCTCCATCTCAGGCAGTGGGGAAGTTGGAGGAGAATGGGCCTTCCTTGGGGAGCCTGTGGGGGCTCTGTTTTCTATCCAGTCTTTCTTTCCCAGCCCCCTACTCCCAAGGCCCAGGCCTGAGCAGGGAAGCACTGTGAACGAGACTTACCTTTGTGGCCAGCTGTGCCAGGGTGGGGCTGGCAAGCCTGGGGGTGCAGGTGGCTTTCATCCTAGGGGCTCACTGGGCCCCATCACCCTTGTGTCGTGACCTCAGCATCCCACCTCCCTCATGCCCAGCAGTCCTGCCAATGCCCCCAGCCTGGTGAGGAAGCTGTCTGACAGCAGCCCAGGGCCGACTCCAACAGAAAGGGCTGACCTGGCTCCAGGACTCAGGGGCAACCCAGGGGAGAATGAAGAAACCCTGGCCAGCCAGGAGCCACTACTCACACCACCGAGCGTGGCCAGGTGGGCCCTGAGGGTGAGGACATGATGCTCCTGGCCGTTCTTTCTATCTCCCCCATTCTTTACCATCTGAGTGAAGAAAACACCTCGCTCTCTCGCTTGCCCGCAGCATCCTCACCGGCCCGGCCTGGCCTCCGCAGCCGCGAGCAGTGGCCTCCACACTGGTGTCGGCATCGCAGACTCCAGACTGCTCACAGCAGCCCCCGTGCCCCGCCCGGGACGCTGACCCCACCGCAGACGCACCGTCGATTGGCCTGCTGGGCGCCAGGGCCAAATCTTGCAGCAACTTCTCTTTGTTTCTTTAAAAAAAAAACAGATCCCATCAGTCAGCTGCGCCTACACCACTGCCTGTGTCCTCACCGCCGCAGCCGTGCAGTTGGAATTGATCACACGTTTTCAGTTGTACTTCGATCCTGAATTAATCTTTAAACACTTTCAAATATGGAGATTAATCACCAATTTCTTATTTTTTGGGCCAGTTGGATTCAATTTTTTATTTAACATGATTTTTCTATATCGTTACTGTCGAATGCTAGAAGATGGCTCTTTCTGGGGTCAGACAGGAGACTTTGTATTTATGTTCCTTTTTGGTGGATTCTTAATGACCATTTTTGGTTTGTTTGCGAGCTTAGTTTCCTTGGGCTAGGCCTTTACAATAATGCTCGTCTACCTGTGGAGCCCAAAGGAACCCCTATGTTCGCATGAACTTCTTTGGCCTTCTCAACTTCCAGGCCCCCTTTCTGCCCTGGGTGCTCATGGGGTTTTCCTCATTGTTGGGGAACTCAATCATTGTGGACCTTTTGGGTATTGCAGTTGGACACATATATTTTATCTTGGAAGATGTATTTCCTAATCAGCATGGTGGAATAAGAATTCTGAAAACACCATCTATCTTGAAAGCTATTTTTGATACATCAGATGAGGATCCAAATAACAATCCACTACCTGAAGAATGGCCAGGAGGCTTTGCCTGGCTTGAGGACCAGCGCCTCGAAGGTTAAAGCAGCAGTGCCAATAATGAGACCCAGCTGGGAAGGACTCAGTGATACCCATTGGGATTCTTTTATCCTTTGTTGCAAAAGTATGGACTCTTTTGACAACCTGGCAGATTTTAACTCCAGAAGCACTTTATAAAATGGTACACTGACTAATCCAGAAGACATTTCCAACAGTCTGCCAGTGGTTCCTCACTACATTGGTACTGAAAGTATAATTTATTGGAGCCAAAAACCTGTAGAAACAAATATCCTGCCACCTGTAACAAGTACAGGAGTACTTGATTTTTATGGCATAAGGCAGGGCTTTTTCCTCCTCTCTTTGATAGATGAGGCCATGCTGTAAATGGAAGTTTCAGAGAGGACAAAATAAAACTGAATACCATTTTTCCCTCACTGCAAAAACAAACAAAAGTTTAGTTTTCAGAGCAGATCTAATTTGTATTAGATTTGTAATTAGACACTGGTAATTTTAGGTGTAAATTTATTATAGTGTGGTTTTTAATGGTAAATAAAAATTTATATTTTTATATACAATTTTTTTATAAATACATTTATAATATATATAAAATTATATATATTAAATATATACATTTTACATTTGTCCATATATATGTACTTACATATATATGTACTTACATATATATGTACTTACATATATATGTACTTACATATATATGTACTTACATATATATGTACTTACATGTATATGTACATCATTTGTATGTATACATTTAATTTAATGTACATATGTACATTTTTAAATTTAATACTTTTAATACATTACATGTATTAAACATACAAATATACATATATGTATATTGTAGAAATTCATATACTTTTTTTTTCCTCACAATGCTTTATTCACAAAGAAGAGTTAATGGTCAACAAAATGCTACTGGATCCTGATTTAGGGCTGTTTTTTTTTTTTTGCTATGAAAGTGCTTTATTAGGCCAAACTACTTACTATGCTGCCATTTAGAGATTATATTACTCCACCATAATATATCTAAGTTATCACTAGAATAATAGCTATGTTATTACTAAATAACAGCCAGCAAATTGAGGAACATATCTCAAAATAATAAGAGCTATTTATGACAAACCAACAGCCAATATCATATTGAATGGGCAAAAAACTGGAAGCATTCCCTTTGAAATCTGGCACTAGACAAGGATGCCCTCTCTCACCACTCCTATTCAATATAGTACTGGAAGTTCTAGCCAGAGCAATTAGGCAAGAAAAAGAAATAAAGTGTCTTCAAATAGGAAAGGAGGAAGCCAAATTGTCTCTATTTGCAGATGACATGATAGTATATCTAGTAGGCCTCATCGTCTCAGCCAAAAATCTGAAATTGATAAGCAACTTCAGCAAAGTCTCAGAATACAAAATCAATGTGCAATAATTACAAACATTTCTATACACCAATAACAGACTTAAAGAGAGCCAAATCAAGAATGAACTGCCATTTACAATTGCTACAAAGAGAATAAAATACCTAGGAATATAACTAACAAGGAATGTGAAGGACCTCTTCAAGGAGAACTACAAGCCACTGCTCAACAAAATAAGAGAGGACACAAACAGATGGAGAAACATTCCATGTTCATAATTAGAAAAAACAAATATCATAAAAATAACCATACTGCCCAAAGTAATTTATAGATTCAATGCTATCCCCATCAAGCTACCAATGACCTTCACAGAACTGAAAATAACCACCTTAAACTTCATATGGAACCAAAAGAGAGCCCGCATAGCCAAGTCAATTCTAAACAAAAGAACACAGCGAGAGGCATCACACTACCAGACTTCAAACTATACTACAAGTCTACAGTAATCAAAACAGCATGGTACTGGTACCAAAACAAAAATATAGACCAGTGGAACAGAACAGAGGCCTCGGAGGCAACACAAACAGATCTACAACCATCTGAAGTTTGACAAATCTGACAAAAGCAAGCAATGGGAAAGGATTTTCTGTTCAATAAATGGTGTTGGGAGAACTGGCTAGCTATGTGCAGAAAGCAGAAACTGGACCCCTTCCTGACACCTTACACTAAAATTAACCCCAGATGGGTTAAAGACTTAAACATAAGACCTAACAACAGGGTCCAGGTGTGGTGGCTCATGCCTGTAATCCAAGCACTTTGAGAGGCCAAGGTGGGTGGATCACAAGGTTAAGAGATTGAGACCATCCTGGTCAACATGATGAAACCCTGTCTCAACTAAAAATACAAGAAATTAGCTGGGCATGGTGGCACATACCCATAGTCCCAGCCACTCAGGAGGCTGAGGCAGGAGAATTGCCTGAACCCAGGAGATGGAGGTTGCAGTGAGCCGAGATTGCACCATTGCACTCCAGCCTGCATAACAAGAGCAAAACTCCATCTCAAAAAAAAAAAAAAAAAAAAAAAAAAAAAAAAAAAAAAAAAAAAAAAAAAAAAAAAAAAAAAAAAAAAAAAAAAAAAAAAAAAAAAAAAAAAAAAAAAAAAAAAAAAAAAAAAAAAAAAAAAAAAAAAAAAAAAAAAAAAAAAAAAAAAAAAAAAAAAAAAAAAAAAAAAAAAAAAAAAAAAAAAAAAAAAAAAAAAAAAAAAAAAAAAAAAAAAAAAAAAAAAAAAAAAAAAAAAAAAAAAAAAAAAAAAAAAAAAAAAAAAAGAAAAGAAATAAAGTGTCTTCAAATAGGAAAGGAGGAAGCCAAATTGTCTCTATTTGCAGATGACATGATAGTATATCTAGTAGGCCTCATCATCTCAGCCAAAAATCTGAAATTGATAAGCAACTTCAGCAAAGTCTCAGAATACAAAATCAATGTGCAATAATTACAAACATTTCTATACACCAATAACAGACTTAAAGAGAGCCAAATCAAGAATGAACTGCCATTTACAATTGCTACAAAGAGAATAAAATACCTAGGAATATAACTAACAAGGAATGTGAAGGACCTCTTCAAGGAGAACTACAAGCCACTGCTCAACAAAATAAGAGAGGACACAAACAGATGGAGAAACATTCCATGTTCATAATTAGAAAAAACAAATATCATAAAAATAACCATACTGCCCAAAGTAATTTATAGATTCAATGCTATCCCCATCAAGCTACCAATGACCTTCACAGAACTGAAAATAACCACCTTAAACTTCATATGGAACCAAAAGAGAGCCCGCATAGCCAAGTCAATTCTAAACAAAAAGAACACAGCGAGAGGCATCACACTACCAGACTTCAAACTATACTACAAGTCTACAGTAATCAAAACAGCATGGTACTGGTACCAAAACAAAAATATAGACCAGTGGAACAGAACAGAGGCCTCGGAGGCAACACAAACAGATCTACAACCATCTGAAGTTTGACAAATCTGACAAAAGCAAGCAATGGGGAAAGGATTTTCTGTTCAATAAATGGTGTTGGGAGAACTGGCTAGCTATGTGCAGAAAGCAGAAACTGGACCCCTTCCTGACACCTTACACTAAAATTAACCCCAGATGGGTTAAAGACTTAAACATAAGACCTAACAACAGGGTCCAGGTGTGGTGGCTCATGCCTGTAATCCCAGCACTTTGAGAGGCCAAGGTGGGTGGATCACAAGGTTAAGAGATTGAGACCATCCTGGTCAACATGATGAAACCCTGTCTCAACTAAAAATACAAGAAATTAGCTGGGCATGGTGGCACATACCCATAATCCCAGCCACTCAGGAGGCTGAGGCAGGAGAATTGCCTGAACCCAGGAGATGGAGGTTGCAGTGAGCCGAGATTGCACTCCAGCCTGCATAACAAGAGCAAAACTCCATCTCAAAAAAAAAAAAAGAAAAAAAATATCTAACACCATAAAAACCCTAGAAGAAAATCTAGGCAAAAACAATTCAGAACATAGGCGTAGGCAAGGACTTCATTACCAAAACCCTAGAAGTATTGGAAACAAAATCTAAAATAGACAAATGGGACCTCATCAAACTCCACAGCTTCTGCTTGGCAAAAGAAACAGTCATTAGAGTGAATTGGCAACCAACAGAATGGGAAAATATTTTTGCAGTTTACCCATCTGACAAAGGGCTGATATCCAGAATCGACAAAGAACTAAACAGATTTACAAGAACAAAACAAAGAAGCCCATTCAAAAGTGGGCAAAGGATATGAACAGACACTTTACAAAAGAAGACACACAGGAGGCCAACAAACATATGAAAAAATACTCATCATCACTGGTCATTAGAGAAATGCAAATCAAAACTACTTTGAAATACCATCTCACGCCAGTTAGAATGGTGATCATTATAAAATCTGGAGACAACAGATGCTGAAAAGGATGTGGAGAAATATGAACAATTTTACCCTGCTGGTGGGAGTGTAAATTAGTTCAACCATTGTGGAAGACAGTGTGGTGATTCCTCAAAGACCTAGAAATAAAGATTCCATTTGACCTAGCAATCCCATTAATGGGTATATATTTAAAAGACTATAAATTATTCTCATATAAGGACACATGCACATGAATGTTCATTGCAGCACGGTTTACAATACCAACAACCTGGAACCAACCCAAATGTCCATTGATGATAGACTGGACAAGAAAAATGTGGGACATATAAACCATGGAATATTATGCAGCCATCAAAAGGGATGAGTTCATGTCCTTTGTAGGGACATGGATGAACCTGGAGACCATCATTCTCAGCAAACTGTCACAAGAACAGAAAATGAAATACCACATGTTTTCATTCATAGGCGGGTGTTGAACAATAAGAACACATAAATAGGAGGGGAGCACTATACCCTGGGGTCTGTTGGGGAGTGGGGAGTTGGGGAGAGATAGCATGGGGAGAAATGCCAGATATAGGTGAAGGGGAGGAAGGCAGTGAATCACACTGCCATGTGTGTACCTATGCAGCAATCTTGCATTTTCTTCACATGTACCCCAAAACCTAAAATGCAATTAAAAAAAGAAAATAAAAAAAATTGCTGGGCAAGGTGGCTCACGCCTGTAATCCCAGCACTTTGGGAGGCTGAGGCGGGTGGATCACAAGATCAATAGATCGAGACCATCCTGGTCAACATAGTGAAACCCCATCTCTACTAAAAATACAAAAAATTAGCTGGGCATGATGGCATGTGCCTGTAATCCCAGCTACTCAGGAGGCTGAGGCAGGAGGATTGCCTGAACCCAGGAGGCAGAGGTTGCGGTGAGCCGAGATCATGCCATTCAGTCCAGCCTGGGTAACAAGAGCAAAAATTCCATCTCAAAAAAAAAAAAAAAAAAAAAAAAGATCTAACACCATAAAAACCCTAGAAGAAAATCTAGGCAAAACAATTCAGAACATAGGCGTAGGCAAGGACTTCATTACCAAAACCCTAGAAGAAAATCTAGGCAAAACAATTCAGAACATAGGCGTAGGCAAGGACTTCATTACCAAAACCCTAGAAGAAAATCTAGGCAAAACAATTCAGAACATAGGCGTAGGCAAGGACTTCATTACCAAAACCCTAGAAGAAAATCTAGGCAAAACAATTCAGAACATAGGCGTAGGCAAGGACTTCATTACCAAAACCCTAGAAGAAAATCTAGGCAAAAACAATTCAGAACATAGGCGTAGGCAAGGACTTCATTACCAAAACCCTAGAAGTATTGGAAACAAAATCTAAAATAGACAAATGGGACCTCATCAAACTCCACAGCTTCTGCTTGGCAAAAGAAACAGTCATTAGAGTGAATCGGCAACCAACAGAATGGGAAAATATTTTTGCAGTTTACCCATCTGACAAAGGGCTGATATCCAGAATCAACAAAGAACTAAACAGATTTACAAGAACAAAACAAAGAAGCCCATTCAAAAGTGGGCAAAGGATATGAACAGACACTTTACAAAAGAAGACACACAGGAGGCCAACAAACATATGAAAAAATACTCATCATCACTGGTCATTAGAGAAATGCAAATCAAAACTACATTGAAATACCATCTCACGCCAGTTAGAATGGTGATCATTATAAAATCTGGAGACAACAGATGCTGAAAAGGATGTGGAGAAATATGAACAATTTTACCCTGCTGGTGGGAGTGTAAATTAGTTCAACCATTGTGGAAGACAGTGTGGTGATTCCTCAAAGACCTAGAAATAAAAATTAGATTAGCAGATGCCGAAGGATAGAGGGTTAGGAGAGATAAAAATGTTCCAAAAATGACTACAGTAATTCTTGGCACAACTCTTTAAAAATACTAAAACCTACTGAATTGTACACTTTAACCAGGTAAATTATATGGTATGTAAATATCTCAATAAAGTTGTTATTAAAAAAATGTAGTTTTCCCTGTGTCTTTAAGTCTTCATTCTGAAAGTTTCTGTGTCATGTCAAACTGTGATTACATAAATGTTTGTGTCTTTTCACCCATTTACCTGCCTTTGTTAGTTGATTTTCAGTGAATGTTCACAGGGTAGTGTGAAGTCATCCCTCCCTCCTACATGCACAAGACACGTCACTCCCTTGGTTTACTTTTTCCTTCATACATGGAGTGGTTTTGCTAAAAGATCTGTATTTTGCATTAATTTCTTATATTCTTGAATGAAAAATCTCCCTCTCATTCTTCCTTTCCTGGTGGGAGGAAACCGAGAAAGAGCAGCCCCTGATATGTAGAAGGGGGCCTGGCACTCACAGAAGGTGTCACAGATTCCCGATCCCAGACAAGTTTTACCTGAAACCTTGATAAAGCAAAACAAGATGAGGGCCATTTACAAGATTTTCCCAGTAAAGAGAAACTCAAGAACACTGTGACACCCCGCAAAATACCAGACACTTCACTGACTTGGTTAAAATGAGTGACATCCACCTCATTCTCAGTAACAGCTTTTTCCTGGCCATTGGCTGCCCTCTTCTAGATAAGATTCATTGAGATACGAAACAATAGAAAAGCCTCCTCCATCAGAAGGTATCCAACTTAGAGTGACACCCCCACACTGTCAGACACTCCCCCAGATTACCCAATCACAGTCCATATCCTAGGAAAGTTTCCTTTGATTCTGTCCTTCTGAGACCACTCACAGCTCCTCAGGCTGTGCTCCTCTGTCACCGTGAAGGTAATCAACACAGCCTGATCTAGTTTGGCTTGGCTCACAGGGGATTTACTGTTGGTCTTGTTCTTTTTGGGCTCCGCTATGAGACCAGGCCCTGGCTACTGGATTACCAAGGACCCTGGCCCTTCTTCCCTTATGACAGCCTCTGCACACCTGGATATGTTGCTCCTAGCACCCTTAAAGCTTCTTGTGAGCTAAGTGAGGAGGGATGTGTGCCCAACCACACTCCTGGTACTTACTGTGGCCCGTGTTAAATATCATTTCATAACATCTTCTTAATTAATGAACACAGGAATCAATGCTTCCTAATCTAACTTAGATGTAAGTTGAACCACTGTAATAATATATGTTTTTGGTAATAATATTTTTGAAAATCGTCTTAACTTGTTCAAGTAGTCAATGAATTCTTTTCAGAAAAATCTTTCAGAATAAAATAGCATTAAGACTTCAAATTACTGGTGCAAAGAAACTCCCAATTATTCATTCTAAGTTATTTATTTTATAGGTAAAATATAAATACTTTATGGGTTTCCAATTGGTAAAAACAAAGTAACTCTCACAATACTCTGTTAGAAAAACCATAAAATGTCCTTTTCTACTGTGTTGTAAAGTATATAAACCATCAGGATGTACTCTCACACGTAAAATGCTAAAATTAAATTTTCACTCAAAAATAAAAATATAAATACTTTATGGGTTTCCAATTGGTAAAAACAAAGTAACTCTCACAATACTCTGTTAGAAAAACATAAAATGTCCTTTTCTACTGTGTTGTAAAGTATATAAACCATCAGGATGTACTCTCACACGTAAAATGCTAAAATTAAATTTTCACTCAAAAATAAAAATATAAATACTTTATGGGTTTCCAATTGGTAAAAACAAAGTAACTCTCACAATACTCTGTTAGAAAAACATAAAATGTCCTTTTCTACTGTGTTGTAAAGTATATAAACCATGAGGATGTACTCTCACACGTAAAATGCTAAAATTAAATTTTCACTCAAAAATAAAAATATAAATACTTTATGGGTTTCCAATTGGTAAAAACAAAGTAACTCTCACAATACTCTGTTAGAAAAACATAAAATGTCCTTTTCTATTGTGTTGTAAAGTATATAAACCATCAGGATGTACTCTCACACGTAAAATGCTAAAATTAAATTTTCACTCAAAAATAAAAATATAAATACTTTATGGGTTTCCAATTGGTAAAAACAAAGTAACTCTCACAATACTCTGTTAGAAAAACATAAAATGTCCTTTTCTACTGTGTTGTAAAGTATATAAACCATGAGGATGTACTCTCACACGTAAAATGCTAAAATTAAATTTTCACTCAAAAATAAAAATATAAATACTTTATGGGTTTCCAATTGGTAAAAACAAAGTAACTCTCACAATACTCTGTTAGAAAAACATAAAATGTCCTTTTCTATTGTGTTGTAAAGTATATAAACCATGAGGATGTACTCTCACACGTAAAATGCTAAAATTAAATTTTCACTCAAAAATAAAAATATAAATACTTTATGGGTTTCCAATTGGTAAAAACAAAGTAACTCTCACAATACTCTGTTAGAAAAACATAAAATGTCCTTTTCTACTGTGTTGTAAAGTATATAAACCATGAGGATGTACTCTCACACGTAAAATGCTAAAATTAAATTTTCACTCAAAAATAAAAATATAAATACTCTTGTAACTTCTGATATTCTTTAAAGTAAAATTTTGGAAAAAGTAAAATTGGTTCTAAATATTCCTTGAAATATGCCATAATTACTTTAAAAATGGTTACCAAAGGCAGTATTTTTATTTTAGATTCATGGACTATGTGCGCAGTTTTGTTACATGGATGCATTGTGTGAGGCTGAGGTTTGGGTACAGATAATCCCATCACCCAGGTAGAAAGCATAGTATACATAGATAGTTTTTAGGCAATGTACTCCTCCTCCTCCTTCCCCTCTGTTACTCCCCAGTATGTACTGTGCTCATCTTTATGTCTATGTGTACTCAGTGCTTAGTTCCCACCTGTAAGTGAGAACATGCAGGATTTGGTTTTCTCTCCCTGCATTCATTCACTTAGGACAATGACCTCTGGCTGCATCCATGTCATTTTATTTTAGATTCATGGACTATGTGCGCAGTTTTGTTACATGGATGCATTGTGTGAGGCTGAGGTTTGGGTACAGATAATCCCATCACCCAGGTAGAAAGCATAGTATACATAGATAGTTTTTTAGGCAATGTACTCCTCCCTCCCTCCTTCCCCCTCTGTTACTCCCCAGTATGTACTGTGCTCATCTTTATGTCTATGTGTACTCAGTGCTTAGTTCCCACCTGTAAGTGAGAACATGCAGGATTTGGTTTTCTCTCCCTGCATTCATTCACTTAGGACAATGACCTCTGGCTGCATCCATGTCATTTTATTTATTCAGCCTACTGTTGATAGCCACGTTGATTGATTTCATGTCTTTGCTCATGTGAATAGTGCTGCAGTGAAGGTAAGAACACATGTGTCTTTTTTGTAGAATGATTTATTTTCTTTTGGGTATATACTTGGTAATGGGTTAGCTGGGTTAACAGTAGTTTTGTTTTAAGTTCTTTGAGAAATCACCAAACTGCTTTCCACAGTGGCTGATATAATTTACATCCTCAAAAACAGTGTGTAAGTGTTATAATTCATAAGTAACAATGCACAAATTATAATGTATAAGTGTAGGTATACATAAAGGTTTGTAATGTAGGTTTTATTTACAAGCCTGTGATCCATTTTTTATGTATAAGGTGTTAGGATTAGGCTGAGATTTTGAGCCTATGGATGCTTATTTTCTCCAGTAGCATTTGTTAAAAAAGACTATCCTTTCTCCTTCCATTGCTTTTGTACCTTGTCAAAAATGAGTTGAGCATAATTGAATGGGTCCATTTCTAGGTTTTTTTATTGTGTTCCATTAATCTGTGAATCCATCCCTCCATCAGTATCATACTGTTTGATTACTGTAACCATTAACTAAATTTTAATATCTAGCAAAATCATCACTGTGGTTTGGTTATAGTTTGCTTGGCCTCACCCATTTTTCTTTTGCAATCTGATCCTTAGGTACCAGAATGAGCTAACTTTATGGCTCAAACTAACAGGACAACTTGCTGAGGTCTGGCAGCACTTCCTCTAGAGAATCCCTGACCTCTCAAACCTTGGTAGAGATCTAAAGTTTATTTTGCTTCACAGCTCCTTTTTTTTCTTTCTGGAGTTTTACTTGCTTTCAAAATGTAAGGCAAGATTTCCTGTTTCCATGACAATGGAAGGAAGGTAACCTTTGTATGTATTTTGAGCTCACTCCTGGTAGGGAAGACAAGTTTAAGGTTTTCTTCTGCTTCTAGGATGGTGGAGAAAAGTCTTCAGCCTGAGACCCATCGCTAGGTAAGTAGCTCAACTGTGGTTTTGCCTTTCCTGAAGTTTAACAACCAGCTAATCTTAATTTTTCTTAACAATTATACGACTCAGTTCTGGATTGCTTGTTTTGCTTAACTGTATTTTGTAGTGGTTTGTTTCTATTTTTGTTGTTTTCTCAGTCTTTCTCTCATTGGGTTAGACCAACTCTATGTGACTTGATGAAGAAAGTTCCAAATTATGGGGAACAAGGCCTTTGACATGGGTAAATTTCCTACTTTCCTCACAAAAGGTGGTGTGGTGGGAGAGAAAAGCAGCCAGCAACATAAAAGAAGAAAAGAGTTTTGATTTTGACTACTAAAAGGGCCTCATTTACATAACAAGGCCACCTTTTTACTAGTCACACAGAACTGAAGAGCATTGGCTATTATCCCATGCTGTAGTTGGATAGCTAAGATTCTTCTTTTCCACCATGACAGCCTGGGTTTGTTTCCTAAATCAATCACGTTCCAGCTTGGTACTTGGAACTTCTGAAATAGCAGGAATTCTCCGCAGCTTAAATATGGTAAGGAGATTAAAAAATGTTTTTGAAAAATGGTTAAAGTCAGTTTAGTTAAAAGCTAACATTCAAGGTGTGTGTATGTGTGTGTGAGTGGGGGGCACTCCACTTGAATGTCTGTATTTAAAATATCTTCTTTTTTTTCTTCCTAGGACCTTGTCTTTTTTTGTTGTTTTAATTTTTATTTCTTTTTTATCTTTAAGATTGTCTGTTTTTGAGCAGAGTTTTTTTTCTCAGTTGACTGAATTCCATTTTCTTCCTTTGCTTCTGCTGTCTCTCCTTTCTCTTGCATTCTGCTGCATGAGTGACCTAAAATAGTTTCTAATAGCCTGGAGTTTCTTAAAGAAAATGGAAACTTCCTTTTGGGAGAAACCTCTGTTTTTTTTCTTGTGGTAAACAAATAAGTTCATCTCAGCTCTTAGAATAGTTGCTTTTGTATTGTGTCACCTGAATTTTTAACTAAAATGGCTATTGCCACAGAGGCTAACTGCTCGTTTTTTGTTTTCTTTTTTTTTTTTTTGAGACGGAGTTTTGCTCTTGTTACCCAGAATGGAGTGCAATGGCACGATCTCGGCTCACCGCAACCTCCGCCCTCTGGGTTCAAGCAATTCTCCTGCCTCAGCCTTCCGAGTAGCTGGAAATACAGGCGCGCACCACCATGCCCAGCTAATTTTTTTTTGTATTTTTAGTAGAGACGGGGTTTTGCCTCATTGACCAGGATGGTCTGGATCTCTTGACCTCGTGATCCACCCACCTCGGCCTCCCAAAGTGTTGGGATTATAGGCGTGAGCCACCGCGCTCGGCCATACTCTTGGGTTTTTAAGAAAGAGTGTAGTTTAGTCATTTCGAAGTGCCTTCGATTAATTTTTTTTAATAAACTGTAAAACATCATGTGATCTAGTCTCATCATTCTTCTTTTTTTTGGAGCTGAAAGATACAGTGTGGGCTCTGCCCAGAGCTCAGAGATCTAGTTAAAAGATAGGTAGTCCCCTTTTAAATAGAATTGATCTACACAATTTCATGAAAGATTTCTATAATTTTATGTTTGATTTGGCATTTATCTTTAATCTCCATCTAGCACCAGCAGACATTTTCTCTCTGCATATTATGATGTCAATTTTGTTATTTGATATTTACCTGAGTCGTTTTCTTTAATATGCAAATTTAAGGCTATTTAGAAGACAACTGCTTACGGTTGTAAAACATGTTATCAATAATTTGAAAGTCTAACAGAAACATTTATCTTGAAACCTCAAGAGAAGAAGAATTCGCCTAACATAGGCATTTGCTTGTACAAATTCATGGCTGGGTTCGGCTTTAAAAAATTTTTATCTGAGACTTACTTTTCTGTAGAAAAAAGTTTCATCAAAGCCAATTTAAAATCCTATGTAAAATATATATATATTCTTGCTGCACTGCATACAAATAACCAGGTTAAGTGTAATAAATCAAATCAGTCCTACTATGATTTGTCTTCAGTAAAAAATAAGAAACTGGAGATAAAAAAATTATGTTTTAAAACTATAATACATCTGTGTTTAAATTCTAGTCTTTCCTAATATTATTCAATTTTTGCTATTTTCTACAGTTCGGACTGAATTTAATTTTTCTTGGCTACAAATCTGTAAAACAATGTTTTCAATTTTTTCCCTTTTTTCTTTTTCTTTTCTAATTTGTTGTCAACAGAAACTAAGCTGTGCTTTTGTAAATCCCTTTGAACTAAAGCTAGACAACTTAAACCTCAAAGGAAAATAACAGCAACCTATTGCCTATATTGATTTTTCAGGATTGTTCTTTGGTTTGCTGTTGTTTTTCTCCATTCCTCCCCCTATTTTCTCTTCATAAGAAATGAGACTTAACAATCTGCTAAAAATGAACTTGCCTAATAACTCGGGACCTACCCATCCAGGAATAAATTATTCTAGCCATGAGAGATTAGATGAAACCTGAGACCAGAGACTTACTTTCTTTTAAAATGCTTTTCCCAAAAGATTTTAAAAAAAGAAAAGGGGGAAAATGTAAAAGAAGGATAAATCTTGAGGCCCTAAAATCACTAAGGTAAAAAAAAATCAATCTGGGAACTTCTTAAGGCAAACCAGCCTCCCATTCTATTCAAAATCCCCCTTCTGCTCACTGGGGTAAATGCATCTGATTGACTCATTTGAAGAGGCTAATCAGAAACTCAATAGAATGCAAATATTTGTCTCTTACCTTCCTATAGCCTGGAAGCCCTCTTCTGGCTATTTCTGATTTTCTTTTTCTTTTTTTTTTTTTTCTTGAGACGAAGTTTTGCAGTTTTTACCCAGACTGGAGTGCAATGGCATGATCTTGGCTCACCGCAACCTCCGCCTTCTGGGTTCAAGCAATTCTCCTGCCTCAGCCTCCCGAGTAGCTGGGACTACAGGAGCGCACCATCATGCCCAGCTAATTTTTGTATTTTTAGTAGAAAGGGGGTTTCACCTTGTTGACCAGGATAGTCTCTATCTCTTGACCTTGTGATCCACCTCCCTCGGTCCCCCAAAGTGCTGAGATTATAGGCGTGAGCCACCGTGCCCGGCCTTGATTTCTCTTCTTTAATTTTAATTGAGAAATAAGAGTTTTATATATTTCTGGTGTATAAAATAATATTTGTATGTGTGTACACATGATTGGATACTTAAATCAAGCTCATTAACCTGTATTACTTCAACGTATTTTATGTGTGTGGTGAGAACAGTTGAAATTTACACTTTTAGTAATTCTAAAATATACATTACTACTAATCTATCCACCATGCTTGCAACATCTCTCAAAAACATACTTCTTTTAACTGGAACTTGTATCTTTGACCACGTACCTCCACTCTCCCACTCCAGTCTCTCATAACCATCATTCTACTCTCTGCTTGTGAGTTCAGCTTTTTAGATTCTGTATATACATGAGATAGATTATTTTACTCGACATAATGTCCTTTAGGTTAATTCATGTTGCCCCAAATAGCAGTTTTGTATTTTTTTAAGGCAGAACAGTATTTCATTATTAATACACACACACCACACACCACGTTTTCTTTATGTATCTTTCAATGCATAAAAACACAGTTTTTTCCACATTTTGACTGTTATAAACAGTGCTGCTATCAGTTTCACAAGTGAGAGTGCAGTTATCTCTTCACCATTTTAAACCCTTTGTATATATACTCAAGTGAGATTCCTAAATCATATGGCAGTTTTATTTCTGATTTCTGGGGGATCCTGTATCCATTAGAGATGTACTCATTTTCATTCCCACCAAGAGTGTACATCTTTTCCCTTATTTTTATATCCTCATCGACACTTGTTAACCTTCATCTTATTAATAAGAGAAATTCTTACAAGCATGAGATGATAACTTATTGTGATTTCGCTTGCAATTCCCTGATAATTAGTGATGTTGAGCACGTTTTTATATGTCTGCTGGCTGTTTATATCTTTCTTTGAAACATATATTCAGGTGTCTTGCCCATTTTTGTTATTTTTATTTTTATTTTGCTACTGAATTATGTGAGTTCCTTACAGGTTTTGAACACTAACTTCTTAGCAGATGTATACTTTGTAAATATTTTTTCCAGTTCTGAAAGCTGACTCTTACTCTGTCAGTTGCATCCTTGTGCATAAGCTTTGTATTTGAGGTAGTTCTGTAGCAGGATTTGCCACAGGAAAGGATCTCTTGGACACCAAATACAGGAGGAAGAAATTCATTTCAGCTGGGAGCAAGGTGGCATAGGTGCCTAACAGCCAAGCTCATCTAACAAAGGGAGGTTCAGTCTTTACATAGGCTTATACTTTAGGTGTTACACGTGGAAGAATTTTAGGTTCATAGTTTTAGAACTCACATGCAAAAAGGTTTCAGTTTACAGTTTCAGGAATTACATATGAAAAGGTTCCGTTTTCAGTTTTAGGACTCACATGTGAGAAGGTCTCTGTTTACAGTTTCAGGAATCACATATGAAAGGATTCCGGTTTACAGTTTTAGGACTCACATGTGAAAAGGTTTCTGGTTTGATCTTGTTTTAAGTAAAAATAGTGCCTTCTGGATAGTTTCCCCAAGGCCTATCCTGTTGTTTTCAGGAAAGAGATTCAGGAGGCGCCAGCTGACCTGCTCTCTTTTTTATTGAAATGCACAGTGGGTGACAGGGAGGGAGGGAATCCCAAATGCCTGGGTCTCCCTCCTCATTCCGTCTCTCTATTTTTGCTTTTGCCTGTGTTTTTGTGGTCAAATTAAAAAAAAAATCATTGAATAGACCAGTGTTGTGGAGTTTCCCCTCTCTGTTTTCTTGTTGTGGTTTTGCAGTTTCACACCTCACATTTAAGTTTTTAATTCATTTCAAGTCAATTTTTCTATGTATTGTAAGATAAGGTTCCAATACTATTATCCTGCGTGTGGATATCTAATTCTCTCTATTTCCTATTTTAAATAAATTGTTCTTTCCCCATTGAGTGTTCTTAGCACTATTGTCAAAATTAATTTACAGTCAACTGGTTGGTTTATTTCTGGTTTTGTATCTTGTTGCATTGGTAAAAGTGTATGTTTCTGTGTGGTATCATTTTGTTTTAATGACTGTAGCTTTTTAGAATATTTTGAGAGCAGGTAGTGTAATGTTCGACTTTGGCATTGTTCTTTAGCTCATGATTGTGTTGCCGATTGTGATTTCATATAAATTTTAAAATATTTTTCATTTGTGTAAAAAATGTCATTAGAATTTTGATAAAGATAGCATTGAATCTCAGGATCATTTTGAGTAGTATAGACATTTTAATAATTGATGTTTCTTCAATCCATGAATAGGAGAAATCTTTCCACTTATTGATGCTAATATTTCTTTTATTAGTATAATTTTTAATGTACAGAGTTTTTACTTCTTTGGTTAAATTGAAACCTGTCTTAATTTTTAAAAATAACTATTGTATATGAAATTGTTTTATTGATTTGTCTTTAGATGGTTTACTGAAAATATGTTGAAAAGCTACTGACTTTTATGTCATTTTTTTATGTTTTGGTGGCACTTAGGTTTTTCTACATATATTGCTGTGTCTTCTGTAAAAAAGGACAATTTTACTTTATTTTTCTTAGCCGTGTGTCTTTTATTTCTTTCTCTCACCTAATTTCTCTGGCTAAGTTTTTTAGTACTAAGTTGATATAGAAGAGATCAGAGCAAACCTCTATGTCTTGTTCCTGATCTAAGGTATAAACATTTGACATTTTCACCATTAACTACGATGTTAGCTGTGGGCATGTCATGTATAACCTTTACTGTGTTGAAATGAACATTTTTGTAATTCAACAAATTATAAGGATATTTAATTTTGTCAATTTTTTTTCTGCATCTATTGATATGATTATTTGGTTTTGTTTTACATTCTGTTCATGTAGTGTATCCCTAGGATGCAGGTATTCAGCCATCCTTGTATCCTAGGGATAAATCTCTCATAATCAGTGAATGATTCTCTCAGTGTGCTCCTAAATTCTGCTTGCTAATTTTATGTTGAACATTTTTACATCTATGCTCATGAGGGTTATTGACCTATAATTTTTTTCATGTAAAGCTTTTTTTCTGGCTTAAATATCAGAGTAATACTGGCCTCATAAAATCAGTTTGGGAGTATTTCCTCCTCTTCAGTTTTTAGACTGTTTGAGAAAGATCGCTATTATACTGTATTACTTTATGAACTTGTTCAAAATTAATATTAAAATGCTAAAAAATATTGTAAAATACATTCCAGGAAGTGTAGGAGGCAAAAAACATCAGTGTCATTAAAGCAGAAACCAAGCAATCCACGAGATCTCCCTTAGAAAAGTATTCTTATGGAATCTCTAGACAAGAGACCATGAAACTTTATGCAACTTTCTTTCTTGCAGATGGATTTTTAGTAGCCTCATACTAGGAAGAGCTTTTATGTCTGTGAAACTAGACATACTATGCAGTAGGCTCATATTACAAAGAGTTTTCATGTCTCTTTCTTGCTCTCATAGAGCATGCCCTAAGATTCAAGTGCAATAAATTAAATGTGTTAATAGGAAATCATCTTTCAGTATTAGCTACAGTGAAGAAATTATGCAAAAAATTATATAACGTATAACATGCTTATCAATTTGAATAAAAGCACTAACAGATCAGTAGTACATAGTGATTATAGAAACAGAAAAGGGGGTGGGAAAGGCATTTTAAATGTATGACCATGGTGCCTCAAGTACCAGAGCAGTGCCCTATGCTTACCCCAGTCCCAGGGCTGGGCAGTACTGAAGCTGGGAGCCCAGTGCAGCTATCTGACTCCAAGAGCACACACTCAGCCTAAATTTTACTGTGCCCGGAGGCACTCTACCCCTGCTACCTGCCCCTCACCACATAATGGCCTGTTTTTTCTGGCCTTTAGGATGTTGCTAGCCTACTAGGTTAGGGCTGCAACCATCAGGACACAGAGGCAGCTGTGAGGCCATCAGGGGCCACACTACAGGTTCCCTCCCATTTCCTGCCTTGGTGGAGTCCTGCAGCCCCAGTGGTCACCATTGCAAGAGGACCTGACACAGATCAGGGCACTATGGTGACAAGCTCTCTACAGCTGGCCACAAGAGAGCCTCTGCCTACCCTCTACCCCTTTGCTAAGCCCCCACCTTTTCTCCTCACTGACCTGCTCCACTGCATGGAGCAGGCCAGAAATTGCTCCTCAGCCTGAGGGTGATAATTTTCTGCAACCATCTGAAATAATTTAAATACATTGTTTTATCCCCATTGTGTGTTTTTGGCACCATTGTCTAAGGGAGGACATTGTCCTAGAGGTAGAGAGAGGAAAAGGCACAAACAGGGCATGAGCGGAAGATGCTAGAGTGGTCCTGGGGGTGGAAGGAGCATGGGCTAATCTCTGGGACTGCTTTCCTGAGGGTGTCATCCTCCCCTCCAATCCTATGCAGCCCCAGCCTCTTCTCAGAGTTGGATGTAAACAGCCCCTTCTCCAGGAATTGGTCCTTGACACCAGCTCCTTCTCAATTGGAAGTGTCAAAACCTTCCAATAAATCTAAGATGCAGGGGATGGACCCGGGTGTCCCTAGAATGTTTCCATGGATGGTCTCTGATGTCCACATCTCCATCCTCTCCCACCATGAGACCCCCAGCTGCTCACCCTCCTGTTTTTCTTATTTTTGGTCACCTCTTGACCCACAAGGAACCCAATCTAGACCCACCCCATGCTGCACCACTGCCAGGGCCACTGGAGCCAGGGCATGTGCACATGACAGAACTTGGACCTGCACTTGCCTTTGAACTCCAGAGGAGGGGTCATGGATGCTGAGGCTCTGGGACCTCTTGATCCAGCCCTCTTGTATGACAGGAAAACTGGGACCATGTATAGAAAGCAAGAACTCAGCTACATAGAAACAGCCTGCCCTTGGAGGGGCCCAGTTTCAATCATTCATGGGTGCTACCCAAAAGGGAGGCGGAAGCCAGCTCATCCCACATTTCATGCAGCTTTGCAGTCAGGCAGCCCCTCAGTGTCACCACTCAGGGACAGGGTCTATCAGCTGCTGTGGAGCCTCCATCACTCAAAGGTGCCTGGGGGCTGATGTCTCCCTTCACAGGCCCAGATGCAAGGCTCTCAGGAGAGGAGGTTTGCTGAGTGAGGGCTGAGATTTAAGGGCTTGGTCCAGGGCCCTCTCCTCTCAAGCCTCAGGATCCTAATTTCTGCTGCATCGCTCCCAGGCTCATTCACATCCACATAGTCCTTCGGGGGCAGTGTCCAGCATTACCAAGTCACTGAGGAAGGTCCCTAGGAAAGGGACTACAGCCTGTGCCATTAAGAGAGGAGTTAGTGGTGATGAGTGCCCCCAGGTACTTGCCCAAGGCCCTATCCTATGAAATCCCAACAACCCCTGTCCTCCAGGCCCCCTACCCAGGTCTCCCACTTGGAGCAGCCAAAGACCCTCAGCTCCCTCTCCCAGTTATCTCCTTTCTCTCCCCCAGCTGGCCCCCAAGGCCACCAAGCCTCACCTGGTAATGTTTATGGTGGGATTTTACCAAGACACAAGAGTATGTGGTCCCTGGCCCCACCCTTCCCCACATCCACTCTGAAACTAGCTGTTTCAGGTTCTTTCTCTGGTCTGTCTAATGGTGGTGTTTCTGGCCCTGTGGCCACAGCAGAGCAAAGCTGAGGAGGAAGCCCCTGCTCTCTTAATGTGGAGGCCTTCAGCTGGGAGGGAGTAGCTCTGTTTTCTGACTGATTCCACCTCCTCCCTGCCACAGGCTCACTCACCTCTCTCTTTGCACCTCATCAGGGTTTTTCTCTCCTGGGTGGCCAACTTAGGGATCCCCACCTTCAAGGTTAAGGGCCCAGTCAGTGAGGTGCTTCTCCCCTTCCCCAGTTATACCCTAACTGCACTGCCCTCAGCCCCAGGGCACTGGGACCCCAGGAGAGGCTAGCTCCTCCCACACCTGGAGGCCCTGTCCCAGCTGGCTTCACCCCATACTCCAGCACCACCACCCATCAGCCCATCAGAGTCGTGTTCTCTGGAGTCTCTTGAGTGTCCACATCTCCAGCCAAGCAGTCATAGTGGGAAAGGGACAGGGTATCCTGGGAGACCTGTTTAAATGGCACCTGCCTGTCTCAGCCCACTAAAATTTCTGCTGTGTACAAACACCTGAAAGCCTCCAGTAAGCTCCAACCTCTTCCTGATGGTTAAAAAACCCAAGTCCTGAGTTAGAAATTTTGGCCTACAATTCTAGGACAGCTTAGAAATCCCCACACCCCATCAGCTTATCCCTGTCTCCACTGTCTCTGGTCTTCCAGAATCTCCCAGGATCCCTGAGGGTGCATGGTGAGTTTTTTTTTTTTTTTGAGATGGAATTTCACTGTTGTTACCCAGACTGGAGTGCAATGGCATGATCTCGGCTCACTGCAACCTCTGCCTTCTGGGTTCAAGCAATTCTCCTGCTTCACCCTCCTGAGTATCTGGGATTACAGGCATGCACCACCATGCCCAGATAATTTTTGTATTTATAGTAGAGACAGGGTTTCACCTTATTTACCAGGATGGTCTCAATCTCTTGACCTTGTGATCCACCTGCCTTGGCCTCCCAAAGTTCTGGGATTATAGGCATGAGCCACCGCACCCAGCCATGGTGAGATCTTTAGGGTCCATAGTCCACCCTGGTGCTCCTATGGGGAGTATTTTAGTTCAACCTTCCCACCTGGACACTTTACCCCATGTCATCCTGAGCCAATGAATGAGGGTTATCTTCAGAGCAGAGAGGATGGTGTGGAGTGAGGAGAAGATCCTGAGGCTAAGGCACTTTTGGGGAGGAAAGAGAATAAGTCATGAGGTCTGGAGTTGAAGCCCTGCCTGGTCCAACCTCAGCCCCTCTGCTGACCTCTCCCCTCCTCTATGATGCTGAGGCCCAAGAAGCCACAGGAGGAAATCCTTGAGGCCCATTGATGGACAAATAGAGGAGGATTTTAGTGCAACCCATGGAGGAGCCCAGGTAGGAAGCAAGCAGCCACCCCAGGGCCATGGGAGTCAAGGTCAATAAACCTCTGCCAGAAAGGGCCAAGGGGATGTGCTGGGCTCAGACCACAGAGGCCAACCCTGAGAGCAGAGAGAAGAGCCAGTTCTCATGTGTCCAGAGGGAATTCCCAGACACTCCTCTGTCTTACCCTGACCATCTTAATCCAGTGTTCTGCCACCCTGGCCCTGGCCCTCAGGCTGTGTTCCCTGAGGCAAGAGCTGATGACACAGCTGGTTGCACTGTGAACATGGGTGGTGGTAGCACAGACAGAGGATGCCTTGTGATCCCAGCCTTTCTGTTCTGCTAGGCCCAGATTGGGCTCAGGCATTCTTAGGGCACCACCTTCTTGAGGAAGCTCCTAAAGAGGGGTATAGTGTCACAGATGCAAGACAGTCCAACTCAGAGTCCACAGTCACAACATCAAGTGTTTTGGCAGAGTAAGGACCTTATCCACTGGCTATGAAAATGTAAACTGTTACAACCGCTTTTGAAAATTGTGAGCATCATATGGTAAATGTAAACAAACCAAGTGCCCACCAGCAGACACACACAAACACATTGTGACATGTTTATTTTATAGAGTGTAATGCAACAAAGATAATATACCACAAGCAAAAACATGGGTGAATCTCATAAATAATGTTGAGCAAAAGAAGTGAGACAAAAATGATTGTAGCAAGCTGTAGGAGTCAGTTTATAGAAAACCACTAGTTACATTAAATTTTATAATTTTGGACATGCATGCACAGTTCATAAAGCTTAAGAAAAGCAAGTGATTACTGTAAGTTCTGAGTGATGTGGTCTGTGAACATGAAAGTTGCCCTCAGGGAAAAATTCCTTGCTTTTCTTGGTTGAAGTTACATTCTGTTTCCTGTCATTAATGGTAGTGCCAAAGTGGTTCACTCCCTGTCATTAGTTAAACTGCAAAGAGAATAAAATCGTTTGAGAAAGCTGGATAGTTATGGTATAAACTGTGGAAGATATTTGATATAAATCAAACCAACAAAGTTTATTAACTTACATTGTAAGTGTCTTAATATAGCAACTCAGGACCATTCTGAATTCAGTTCATTTCTCCTCATTTGTTTTTTTGATTTTTTATTTGAGACAGAGTTTCACTCTTGTTATCCAGGCTGGAGTGCAATGGTGCAATCTCGGCTCACCGCAACCTCTGCCTCCTGGGTTCAGGCAATTCTCCTGCCTCAGCCTCCTGAGTAGCTGGGATTACAGGCTTGTGCCACCATGCCCAGCTAATTTTTAGTAGAGACAGGGTTTCACCATGTTGACCAGGATGGTTTTGATCTCTTGACCTCGTGATCAACCCTCCTCGGCCTCCCAAAGTGCTGGAATTACAGGCCTGAGCCACTGCAGCTGGCCCCATTTTTCCTCATTTTATGCTTCTCCAAAGCATTCATTATCTAATATGAAAGAACTTCAAAAGCTATATAGAACAATGGAATTAAAACATAAAAATAAAAGTGTGTGTGTATATATATATACACTTTATTTTACAATGTAAGCTTCATCAAGGTCACATTTGAAATTAATGATGCCAGACACTTAATCCATTTCTAAGTACTGGAAATTTAACATGTCAATGCAGTCTATTTTACATTCTCAAATTAAGACAAATGAATGCCTTGTATAGATTTTTTTTCATGATTAGGAATAAAAAGTCAGAAGGAGCCAAATAAGGACTGTAAGGTGGGAGCCTAATGATTTCTCATTGAAATTCTTGCAAAATTTCTCTTGTTTGATGAGAGGAATGAGTGGGAGCATTCTAGGGAAGGAGAAGGACTCTCTGGAGAAGATTTTCTGGGAGATTTTTTTGTGAAATATTGGTTAACTTTCTCAAAACACTCTTACAATAGGTAGTTGTTATTGTTCTTTGCCTCTCTAGAAAGTTAAAAAGCAAAACGCCTTGCACATTCCAAAAAAACTGTTCTCATGGCTTTTGACTGATCTGATTTGCTTTGATTGGCCCACATCCACATCTCGGTAGCTATTTCATTGATTGTATTTTGTCTTTAGGGTCATACTGGTAAATCCAGTTTTCATCTGCTGGAACAGTTCTTCAAGAAACACTTCAGGATCTTGATCTTACTTATTTACAGTTTCCACTGAAGCTCTCATCTTGTCTGCAGCTGATTTGGGTGCAAGGGTTTGGATGCCCATCAAATGGAAGGTTTGCTCAACTTAAAATTTTTAGTCAGAATTTTGTAATCTGAATCAGTTCAGATGTCTGTGTTGTTGGCTAGCATTTCTGCCATGAATCTTCAGTCCTCATCAATTAGGGCACTAATAAGATAAATTTTTTTCTCAGAAATGGGTATGCGTGGTCTTCTACTGTAGACTTCTTCTTCAGCATGGCCTTGTTCTTACTTAAAACAAAATTCTGATTTCAGACAGTCCACTTATTTTCATTTTACATTTTCAAAACCATTCATTACCCAACATGAGAGAACTTTCATAACTTTTGGTAAAGCATCAATGATTTTATTATTCTTCCACCCGAGCATCAACAGAAATTAGTGATTTCCCTTAGTCATTGCTCTCATAATATTTTCCAAAAGCATCAATAATTTTACTATTCTTTCTCTCAGGCATCAAAATAAATTGTGTTTTCCTTCAATTTTAGCAGAATTTATGTTGCTCTGATAAGGGCTGTTTCTAAATTGATAACTTTGTAGATCTTGTTCAGATATGTCATAGCAAATTAATATAAGTTTATTTTGGTGCAGAAATAAAATTCATACATAGCTCTTTCATAATATGCATTTCCATGAACTTTGTGAAGTCTCTTCATATATTCTATGTCAAGGATGTATTGTGCATTTTGTTCTGTTGCTACTGGAATGTGTGCTCTCTGAAATCAAGTGAGCTCTTGTTGGACTCACTGACCCATCTGCTGGTATGTGATCTGGAACTTACACAGGATCATCACAGGTTTATGTTGTGAAAGTTGAAAGAATTATGAATATAAAGTCAAATGATCCATTCAAAAAGACAGTGAGGGGCTGCACACAGTGGCTCAGGCCTAGAATCCCAGCACTTTGGATTCACCAAGGTCAGTTCAAGACCTGCCTGGTCAACATAGTAAAACACTGTTTCTACTAAAAATACAAAAATTAGCCCGGTGTGGTAGTGCATGCCTATAGTCCCAGGTACTTGAGCAGGGAGGGGTTGTTGAGAAAGGAGAATTGCTTGAACCCAGGAGGCAGAGGCTACATTGGGCTGAGATCATGCCATTAATTGTACTCCAGCCTGGGTGACAGCAAAACTCTGTCCAAAAAACAAAACATAAAACAAAACAAAAAAAGAAAACGAGGGAATAAAAATGGGTAATATGCATTAAAAAGTAACACTGTATTTCAAGAATGCCAGTTCAGAGCACAGTGTAGCCTATTCAACAACTGTCACTCTTTGTACAACCTAGCATGTAAACACTTACATCTGTTCACTTTTTGGGTCTTTATTTTTCTGGTAAGAATGCCCATCTATATGTGAATAAAATATTAATGTTTTTTAAATATAACTTTTCTTTTTAAGATACAGGGTCTCATTCTGCTGCTTAGGTTGGAATGCAGTGGCAATATTATTGGTGGCCCTTGTTGCTGTGGCCATGAGAGTGTTAGCCAGCCTCTGGGGCATCTGCTTGCTGGGTCCTAGAACTGGTGGGGGCAGTGCCCTGGCTGGAAGGAATGCACATGAGAGCAGTAAGGATGCAAGCTGATGGTAGCTGCAAGCTTCTTGGCTTGCATAGTATTTCCCTGGCCCACAAGGTGAACCCCAGCTCCTATCCCAGAAGTACACATTAGGTGCTCCATGAACACTTGGGCCGGGAACATGTGGGACAGTCATGGGATGAGAAAGAATGGGAGTGTGTGGCTTCAGCACTGGGGACTGAACTAAGGGCTTTTGGTTCCCTGAGGTCTTGATTCTCTCCTATGCAGTTGGGGAGATGGGAGGAACCACCTGTTGCATGGTCACCCCTACCTGGCAGGCATTTGGTGGACCATTTAAATCCTCCTGAAAAGATTTCTGGTCAGGGTGTGTGGCTCATGACTGTAATTCCACTTTGGGAGGACAAAGCAGGCAGATCATGAGGTCAAGAGATCAAGACCACTCTGGCCGACATGGTGAATACCTGTCTCTACTAAAAATACAAAAATTAGCTGGGTATGGTGGACTACAGGTGGCTGGCCTGTAGTCCCAGCTACTCAGGAGGCTAAGGCAAAAGAATCAATTGAACTTGGGAGGTGGAAGTTGCCACTGCACTCCAGCCTGGCAACAGAACAAGATTTTGTCTAAAAAAAAAAAATTGTGGAAGGACACTGCAGCAGAAGCAGCAGTGGCAGGAACAGCAGGCATGGTGACAGAGCCATCATGGAAGAGACAAGGGTGTGGTGGCAGCAGCAGCCTGAGAGAGGGAGCCGCCTTTAACAGGAAGTGACTTAATTCCCCAGGCTGGCCACCTCCCAGTGCCTACACCCCTTTGCAGGCCAGGCCTTTGCACTCTTAAGTCTCCCTCTGGATCTTCCTGCCCAGCCCAGCTTCAGCCCCTCCATGTGTTGGGCCCAAGTCACGGGCTGTCCTAGGATCACCCCTCTGCTCTTGGCTATCAGCTGTGCCTAGTCCTGTGAGGCTCCAGCAAAGGTACCTTCAGGGAGAGATGGAGAGAAGGCCTTCCAGAAAGACACAAGGAGGCTGTGAGGAATGTGGGTCTCTATGTACACTTGGGCCCTTTGGGAGTGGCTAGGAAAATCCAGGCCCACATCCCCATCCTCTGAGACCATTCAAGGGTGGAGTCTGTGCTCTCACTTGGAAGATCTCTGATGAGTGTGGGCAGGAGCTGCTCAGCCAGAAGACCCTCATGCCCAATTCCCACACCCTGCCCCTTGCCCTTCAGTCTCAGTCTCCCCCCACCCTGAGGCTTCAGGGCCCCACCTCAGGCCCACCTCAGGTTTGGTCACAGCTAGGCCAGAAAGCAGAAGCTGGCACAGTGAGGGGTGCTGGGAATAACTTTTTCTCTGGCCACCACCCTCTGCTTCTGGCTTGAAGTGGGGGAAAAGAAAGCTGGGGGGATGCCCCAGCCTTTGTGGAGCACCCATGGAGGGAGAGAAGCAGCCTGTGCTGTTTGCATTGGTGCAGATAGGCTCAGTGGCTTAAGCCTGTAGGCCTAGCACTTTGGGAAGTTGAGCAGGAAGGATCCCTTGAGCCCTGGAGTTCAACACCAGTCTGAGCAACACAGAAAAAGCCCATCTCTACATACATACATACATACATACATACCTGCATACTTACATGCATACATACAGAAAGAGGGAGGAGAGTTGGGTTGGGGAGTGGAACTGTGAGTGGGTTGGCCCTGTAGGTTGCAAACTCACTAAAGTCTTCCTGGCTCTGGGTTTTTACTTGGATTCTGTGGTGGTCCTCAAGTGATAGAGTCTCAGCTACCCCTTCTGTAAAATGAGGAGAAGAGTGAGGTTTGGAAGGCAAAGTCACCATGGAGGACTCAGAGGAGATTCCCCAGTCTGGTTTTTGAAGGTGGCATAGTTGGATTTTGGGAGCCTGGGATATGCCCACACAGGACAGCAGTCCCAGCAGTGAAAGCACATAGAATAGCCTGGAAAAATGTTCTGGATGGAGACTGGGGGTGTTGTGGGAATAACTAAGCTCTTAGGGCTCTGCAGAGCCTCAAATAAAAAAAACAGATTTCACAGAAGAAAATGCCCCATCCCATCTGGGAGGTAGAGCTGAGTCTGCAGCTCCCCAGCCTTTATCTGCTCTAGTTTTGGGAGGCCCCAATCTATCCCTGGCCACATACACAGCAGCAGGTTTGAAAGCTGGAGTTTTCCTGAAGCCCCAGTGGCTGAATGATCTTCAACCCTGTCTCTCAGATGACCTAGCCCTCTTAAAAAGCCCATTTTCTTCTTGAAGACTCAGCATCACAACTTTGGTGCTCCCTGTCTGCTAGCAGGATTGGAGAAATATAAATAAATACAATTGCCATAATTTTTCCAGTGGTTACTCAACACCAGCCCTATGGAGAGAAATCATAAATGTAATCCCAATGTATTACTCCTCTATGTAGTGCCAGGAACAGGGTGGGTCCACAACCCTATCACTGAATCCTCAGAGCCATCCAGTTGGAATGTGAGAGTAGGGACTACTGGTCCCACTTGGTAACAAGGAAATGGCTGATCAGAGAGAGAAGGCAATTTTGCCAATGACACACAGCTGGTGGCTGAATGTAGCTAGAAAACACATGGGCTGTTGTCTCCCATTCCCTGCTCTCCCTGGCTGGGGCCATGGTAGGGAGATGTTGATTATTATCCTGTGACCAGCCATGCAGTGGAAGAGTGTCTGAGTTGGAGTTATTTATGGGGCATGTCTATACTACACATATTACAGGACTAGCACCTGGGAAGGCTTGGGGGCTCTGAGGTTAAGGCAGGAAGTTCCTGTTTTAAGAATCCAGAAGTAGACAGGGTTAGAGCAGAGGTTAGTTCATTCACTGCAGGCTGCTCAAGCTTGTTGAGCCCTGGGAGGTGCCATATGGGAATATTCAAGGCTCCCAGTTGATGCAGGACTAGAAAACAGTCACATGCTGGTTAAGGTGTTGACTCTTAGTGTCCTAATAGTGAGGATAGTAAACACGAGTCCAGATAAAAGATGAGGTGAAGACAGGCATGGTGAGATTACAGACATGAACCACCATGCCAAGCCCAGGGTCATTTTTATAATAACAGCTGCATAGTATTTCATTTTCTAGAGGTTCTATGATGCAGTGAGCTCCTTCTCAGGCAAAAGCCCTAGGAGAAACCACTAGGTCGACTTCTAACAGTATAGATCACCTGTACTTTCAACTGTTTTGTAGTTTATACATAGAATCATAAAGCATGAATTATTTTTATGTAGATTTTAAATTCTATACTTAATTAAATTATCTGTATTATTGAATATTGTTGTGACTCATTAATTAAATTGGTGATCAAATTCCATTATTTCACCATCAAACAATTAATCCAATCATTCTACTTCAAATACACATGTGAGTGGTATTAATTTTGGAGGTATTATGAATAAGAACTGTGTGTAAATTATACAATGACTTATGAACAAATTCCTATTGGATATCTACCCAATCAAATCAATAGGTCATATGTTTACATATGTTAAGCTCTAAAAGACGGTGCAAGTTTTCAAAAAAAGCACAAATTTTTACACCACAGTACATATGATGTTTGTCTCATTCACGTCATTGTTTGCTATTCATATTTTTTCTAATTTTTATTTTAAACTTCTAGTTCATTTGTGACTTGGAGTATTCTTGGTTTCTAATGGGTTGGCTATCTTTTCACCTGTTTATCAGTCATTGCATCTTCTGTTGATTTTACTCGTTTGCTTCTATTGTGTTTTCCATTATTTCCTTATCAATTAGTAGAGGTTATTTATATATACTGGATCCACAATTTCTTTATAATTGTGTGTGTGTGTGTGTATGTCTCATTTTTACTGTCTATACATCACTCATCTAGATATCCTTGATAAGAATAACCCCTTAAATTTAATATGATTAAATTTTTCCATTACCTTTGTTATAGTGAAGTGTTAGTTTTTCTGATGAAAAGATATTTTGCTATTGTAAAAATGGAGAGGTCTTATTTCTTTGTTTTATTCTAATAAAGATCATTTTTATTGGTGTAAAAATACATAAAATTTGCCATTGAAACCATTTTAATTGTACTATTCAATAACATTAAATACGCTGTGTATGGTTACCACTATCCATTTCCAAAACTTTTTATAATTTCAAACCGACACTGTGTTTATTAAGTATCATTTTTCAGTTTCACCCTCATTTTAGTTATTCATAATCCCTGTTCTATTTTCTTTATTATTGAACTTTCTATTCTAAGTATGTACCTCATATTAGTAAAATCATCCAATATTTATTCTTTTCTATTTGGCTTATTTTACATGGTATAATGTCTTCAAGGTTCATCTGTGTTGTAGCATGTATCAGCATTAGATTTTATTTTTTTGAGACAGAGTCTCATTCTGTCCCCCAGGCTGGAGGACAGCAATGCAATCATGACTCACTGCTGCCTCAACATCCCAGGCTCAGGTGATTCTTCTGACTCAGGTGTTCTTTCTTTGTGGCTGGGACTATAGGCACATATCATAAAGCCCAGCAAATTTTGGTATGTTTTGAAGAGATGGGATTTTGCTATGCTGCCCAGGCTGGTCTCAAACACCTAGGCTCAAGATGTCCTCTCATCTTGGCCTCCCAAGGTACTGGGGAACTATAAGGATAAGCCACCATGCCCATCAGCATTGCATTTGTTTTAAGACTAAATAATATTCCATTGTTTGTATATACCATATTTTCTGTATCTCTTAAAAGATATCTGGGTCTGTTTCACATTTTGTACTGTAAATGATGTTGCTATATAGATTGATGTGAAAGTATCAGCTGAAGTCCCTGCTTTCAATAATTTTGGATAGACATTCATGGTGAAATTACTAAAACATATTATAATTCTATTTAGAACTTTCTGACAGATTGTCAAACCATTTTTACAGTCGGTAAACCATTCGATATTCTCACCAGCAATCTGCCAGTGTTCCACTTCCTCCACATCCTAGGCAAAACTTGTTATTTTTACATTTGTTTTTTATAGTCACTATAATAGGTGTAAATAGGTATCTTGTTGTGGTTTTGATTTGTGTTTCCATAATGACTGGTGATGCTGAGCATTTTCACATACTTATTGACCCAATGTAGATTCAAGTCCTCCACCTTTTATAAATGCTGTTGCTAATTTGTCTTCCTGTTGAGTTTTAGGAGTTCTTTATATATTCTGTTAATACCTTATGTACCTAATTAGGTACATGACTTGCAAATTATTTCTTCCATCCAACAGTGGTCTTTTCACCTGTTTTTCTTCTTTTTTATATATAAAAATGTTTCACACTTTGATTAAGTCCATTTTATCTTTTTCTTATTTTGATGCCTGTGATTTTGGCGTCAAGTGTTAAGAAACTGTCAACAAACTTAATGTTCAAAGATTTTTGCTTATGCTTCTTTTCTAAGAGTTTTAGAAGTTTTAGGTTTTGAAAGTTTTATTTTAGGTTCAGGGCTACATGTGAAGGTTTGTTACATAGCTAAACATGTGTCACAGGGGTTTGCTGTACAGATTATTTTAGCACCCAGGTATTAAGCCCAATATGCAACAATAGTTATCTTTTCTGCTTCTGTCCCTTTTCCCATCTTCTACCCTCAGATAGACCCCAGTGTCTGTTGTCTATTTTGCATTAATAAGTTCTCATTTAATTTTCACTTACATGTGTGAACATGTGGGATTTGATTTTCTATTCTTGTGTTAGTTTGCTAAGAATAATAGTTTTCAGCTACATCCATGTTTTCACAAAAGAAGTAACTGCATTTCTTTTTGTGACTGCATAGTTTTTTACGGTGCATATGTACCACATTTTCTTTATTCACACTGTCATTGATCTGGCTTAGTTTGACCATGTATTTGCTATTGTGAGTAGTGCTACAAGAAACATTTGTATGAATTGTCTTTATGATAGAATAGCTTACATTTCTCTGGGTATACAGGCAGTAATGGGATTGCTGGCAGAACTATCAAATAGCAGTTCTGCTTTCAGCTCTCTGAGAAATCACCAAACTGCTTCACAATGGTTGAACTAACTTACACTCCCACCAACAGTGTATAAGTGTTCCCTTTTCTCCACAACCTCATCAGCATTTAATTTTTGACTCTTTAGTTATAGCCATTCTGACTGGTATAAGATGATATCTCATTGTGGTTTTGATGTTCATTTGTCTAATGATCAGTGATGTTGACTTTGCTTCACATGCTTTTTGGCTGCATGTATGTCTTCTTTTGAGAAGTGTCTGTTCATGTTCTTTGCCCACTTTTTAATGCAATTATTAGTTTTTATCTTGTAAATTTGAATTCCTTATGGATCCTGGATATTATATCTTTGTCCATCCACAGTTTACAAATATTTTCTTCCACTCTGTAGATTGTCTTTTTATTTTGTTGATACAATTTTTTTTCTATAAAAAAGCTCTTAAGTTTAACTAGATCCACCTTGTCAAATTTTGTTTTTCTTGCTATTGATTTTGGTGTTTTTGCCCTGAAATATTTGCCTGTTCATGTGCCCAGAATGGTATTGCCTGGGTTATCTTCCAGAGTTTTCAAAGTTTTAGGCTTTGTAACTAAATTACAAACATTCTTATAGAGCAACATTAGACAAACAGAGAGCCAAATCATGAGAAAACTGCCATTCACAATTGCTGTGAAGAGAATAAAATACCTAGGAATACAATTAACAAGTGATGTGAAGGACCGCTTCAAGGAGAACTAAAAACCACTGCTCAAGGAATAAGAAAGGACACAAACAGATGGAAAACATTCCATGTTCATGGTTGAGAATAATTAATATCATGAAAATGGCCATACTGCCAAAAGTAATTTATAGATTTAATGCTATCCCCATCAAGCTACCAATGACTTTCTTCACAGAATTGGAAAAAACCCACCTTACACTTCAAGTAGAACCAACAAAGAACCTGCAGAGCCAAGACAATCCTAAGCAAAAAAAAAAAAAAAGAAAAAAAAGCCGGAGGCATCATGCTACCTGACTTCAAACTATATCACAATACTACTGTAATTAAAACGACAGGGTACTTGTATCAAAACAGAGATATCGACCAATGGAACAGAGCAGAGGCCTTAGAAAGAACTCCACACAACTACAACAATCTGATCTTTGACAAACTTGACTAAAACAAGCAATAGGGAAAGGATTCCCTATTTAATAAATGATGTTGAAAAAAACTGGCTAGCCAAATACAGAAAGATGAAACTGGATACCTTACTTACATGTTATACAAAAATTAATTCTAGATGGATTAAAGATTTAAACATGGGGCCTAAAATCATAAAAACTCTGAAAGAAAACCTAAGTGATACCATTCAGCACATAGGCATGGGCAAGAACTTCATGACTGAAACACCAAAAGCAATGGCATCAAAAGCAAAAATAGACATATGGGATCTAATTAAACTTAGGTTCTTCTTCACAGCAATAGAAACTATCAATAGAGTGAACCAGCAACCAACAGAATCAAAAAAAGTTTTTGCAATCTGTCCATATGAAAAATGGCTAATATCCAGAATCTATGAAAAACTTAAATAAATTTACAATAAAAAAAACTCCATCTATAAGTGGGCAAAGGATATGAATAGACACTTTTTGAAAGAAGACATTTATGCATTTAAGAAACATGAAAGAAAGATTATCATTGCTGGTCATTAGAGAAATGCAAATCAAAACCACACTGAGATACCATCTCACAACAGTTACAATGGTGATCCGTAGGGAGAAGATCCCATAAACCCCGAGGCAGAAGCAAAAGACCTCAGCCTATTTCCACATAAATAATGAAGAAGAAACTAATTAAAAATATAACCTTAGTGGTTATTAGTTATTCATATGTGATCTTAATTATTCATAGATGATCTTAATCCTTTTATTTTTCTTTCTTTTTTTAATTGCATTTTAGGTTTTGGGGTACATGTGAAGAACATTCAAGATAGTTGCATGGGTACACATGTGGCAGTGTGATTTGCTGCATTTCTCCCCTTCACCTATATCTAGCATTTCTCCCCCTTCTATATCTCCCCAACTCCCTACCCCCACTGTCCCTCCCCTCTTCCCCCCAACAGACCCCAGTGTGTAGTGATCTGCTCCCTGTGTCCATGTGTTCTCCTTGTTTAACACCCACCTATGAGTGAGAACATGCGGTATTTTATTTTCTGTTCTTGTGACAGTTTGCTGAGAATGATGGTCTCCAGGTTCATCCATGTCCCTACAGAAAACACAAACTCATCGTTTTTGATTGCTGCATAATATTCCATGGTGTATATGTGCCACATTTTCCCTGTCCTCTCTATTATTGATGAGCATTTGGGTTGGTTCCAGGTCTTTGCTATTGTAAACAGTACTGCAATAAACATTCGTGTGCATGAGTTCTTATAGTAGAACAATTTATAGTCCTTTGGATATATACCCAGTAATGGGATTGCAGGGTTAAATGAATTTTTTTTTTTTTTTTTTTGCCAATCAATGAGAGCTTGTAAGGTTGCTGAGGTTGGCCTTGAACTCATGGCCTCACCTTCACAAGCGCCACGACATCCGGCCGGAGCCACTTTGGGCCCCTGAAATTTCTATTTCTAGGTCCTTGAAAAATTGCCACACTGTCTTCCACAATGGTTGAACTAATGTACACTCCCACCAGAAGGGTAAAAGTGTTCCTATTTCTCCACATTCTCTCCAGCATCTGTTGTCTCCAGATTTTTTAATGATCACCATTCTACCTGGCTTGGGACGGTATCCCAATGTAGTTTTGATTTGCAATTCTCTAATGACCAGTGATGATGAGCATTTTTTCATATGTTTGTTGGCCTCGTGTATGTCTTGTTTTGTAAAGTGTCTGTTCATATCCTTAGCCCACTTTTGAATGGGCTTGTTTGTCTTTTTCTTGTAAATTTGTTTTAGTTCTTTGTAGATTCTGGATATTAGCCCTTTGTCAGATACATAAGCTGCAAAAATTTTTCCCATTTTGTTGGTTGCCAATTCACTCTAATGATGTTTTCTTTTGCTGTGCAGAAGCTGTGAAGTTTGATTAGGTCCCATTTGTCTATTTTGGCTTTTGTTGCCAATGCTTTTGGTGTTTTGGTCATGAAGTCCTTGCCTACTCCTATGTCCTGAATAGTTTTGCCTAGATTTTCTTCTAGGGTTTTTATGGTGTTTGGTCTTATGTTTAAGTCTTTAATCCATCTGGAGTTAATTTCAGTGTAATGTATCAGGAAGGGGTCCAGTTTCTGCTTTCTGCACATAGCTAGCTGGTTCTCCCAACACCATTTATTAAAAAGGGAATCCTTTCCCCATTGCTTGTTTTTGTCAGGTTTATCAAAGACTGCATGGTGGTAGATATGCTGTGTCACCTCTGAGGCCTCTGTTCTGTTCCATTGGTCTACATCTCTGTTTTGGTATCAGTACCATGCTGTTTTGATTACTGTAGACTTGTAGTATAGTTTGAAGTCCAGTAGTGTGATGCCTCCTGCTGTGTTCTTTTTGCTTAGAATTGACTTGGCTATGTGGGCTCTTTTTTGGTTCCATATAAAGCTTAAGGTGTTTTTTTCCAGTTCTGTGAAGAAGGTCATTGGGACCTTGATGGGGATAGTATTTAATCTCTAAATTACTTTGGGCAGTATGGCCATTTTCACAATATTGATTCTTCCTAACCATGAACATGGATTGTTTCTCCATGTGTTTATGTCCTCTCTTATTTCATTGAGCAGTGGCTTGTAGTTCTCCTTGAAGAGGTTCTTTACGTTACTTGTTAGTTGTATTCCTAGTTATTTTATACAATTTGTAGCAATTTGGAATGGAAGTTTATTCTTGATTTGGCTCTCTTTAAGTCTGACATTTGTGTATAGGAATGCTTGTAATTTTGCACATTGATTTTGTATTCTGAGACTTTGCTGAACCTGCTTATCAGTTTCAGGAGATTTTGGGCTGAGAACATGGGGTCTTCTAGATATACAATCATGTCATCTGCAAATACAGATAATTTGGCTTCCTCCTTTTCTATTTGAATAGGCTTTATTTCTTTTACTGCCTGATTGCTCTGGCTAGAACTTCCAGTACTATATTGAATAGGAGTGAGAGGGCATCATGTCTAGTGCCAGATTTCAATGGAAATGCTTCCATTTTGCTCATTCAGTATAATATTGGCTGTTGGTTTGTCATAAACAGCTTCTAGTATTTTGAGATACGTTCCATCAATACCTAGTTTATTGAGGGTTTTAGCATAAAGGGCTGTTGAATTTTGTCAAAGGACTTCTCTGCATCAATTGAGATAATCATGTGGTTTTGTCTTTGATTCTGTTTATGTGGTGAATTACGTTTATAGACTTGTTTATGTTGAACAAGTTTTGCATTCCCGGATGAATCCTACTTGACCATGGTGGATAAGCTTTTTGATGTGCTGTTGCAATTGGCTTGCCAGTATTTTATTTTGATTTTGCATCACTGTTCATAATGGATATTGGCCTGAAGTTTTCTTTTCTTGTTGAGTCTCTGCTGGGTTTTGGTATCAGGATGATGTTGGTCTCATAAAATAATTTGGGAAGAATTCCTCTTTTGGATTATTTGGAATAGTTTCAGAAGGAATGGTACCAGCTCCTCTTCATGTGCCTGGTAGAATTCTGCTGTAAACCCATCTGAGCCTGGGCTTCTTTTGTGTGATAGGCTTTCAATTGCTGCTTCAACTTCAGATCTTGTCTGAAGATCTGGTCTGTTCAGGGTTTGGCTTCTTTCTGGTTTAGGCTTGAGAAGAGGCAAGTGTCCAGGAATTTATCCATTTCTTCCAGGTTTACTCTATGAGCATAGAGTTGTTTGTAATAATCTCTGATGATGTTTTGAAATTTTGTGGAATCTGTGGTGATATCCCCTTTATCTTTTTAATTTTAACTATTTGGTTATTCTTTCTTTTATTTTTATTAATCTGGCTAGTGGTCTATTTTGTTGATCTTTTGAAAAACCAGCCCCAGATATATTGATTTTTTGAAGGGTTTTATGTGTCCCTATCTCCTTCAGTTCTGCTGTGATCTTAGTTATTTCTTGCCTTCTGCTTGGTTTTGAGTTTTTTTATCTTGCTCCTCTAACTCTTTCCATTTTGATGATAGGGTGTCAATTTTGGATTTCTCCTTCTTCTCATGTGGGCACTTATTGCTATATATTTGCCTGTAGAGATTGCTTTAAATGTGTCCCAGAGATTCTTGTATGCTGTGTCTTCGTTCTCATTGGTTTCAAAGAACATCTTTATTTTTGCCTTCATTTCAATGTTTATCCAGTCAACATTCAAGAGCCAGTTGTTCAGTTTCCATGAAGCTGTGCAGTTCTGAGTTAGTTTCTGAATTCTGAGTTCTAACTTGATTGCATTGTGGTCTGAGAGACTGTTTGTTATGATTTCCATTCTTCTGCATTTGCTGAGGAGTGCTTTACTTTCAATTATGTGGTCAATTTTAGAGTAGGTGTGATGTGGTGCTGAGAAGTATGTATATTCTGTGGATTTAGGATGGAGAGTTTTGTAAATATCTATTAGATTTGCTTGTTCCAGGTCTGAGTTCAAATCCTGGATATCTTTGTCAATTTTCTGTCTGGTTGATGTGTCTAACATTGACAATGAAGTGTTAAAGTCTCCCACTATTATTGTGTGGGAGTCTAAGTCTCTTTGTAAGTCATTAAGAACTTGCCTTATGTATCCGGGTGCTCCTGTATTGGGTGTGTATATATTTAGAATCATTAGCTCTTTTTGTTGCATCGATTCTTTTACCATTATGTAGTGTCCTTCTTTGTCTCTTTTTATCTTTGTTGCTTTAAAGTCTATTTTATTAGAGAAGAGAATTGCAACTCCTGCTTTTTTGCTCTCCATTTGCTTGGTTAATCTTTCTCCATTTCTTTATTTTGAGCCTTTGTGTATCCTTGCATATGAGATGGGTTTTCTTGGTACAGCACACCGATGGGTTTTGGCTTTTTATCTAGTTTGCCAGTCTGTGTCTTTGGATTGGGGCATTTAGTCCATTTGCATTTTGGGTTAATATTGCTATGTGTGAATTTGATACTGCCATTTTGAAGCTAGCTTGCAGTTTTGCCCATTAGTTAATGCAGATTCTTCATTTTGTTGATGTTCTTTACCATTTGGTATGTTTTAGGAGTGGCTGGTACTGGTTGTTCCTCTCTATGTGCAGTGCCTCTTTCAAGAATTCTTCGAAATGGGCCTGATCGTGACAAAATCTCTGAGTACTTGCTTGTTGGCAAAGGATTTTAGTTTTCTTTGACTTATAAAGCTTAGTTAGGCTGGTTTTGAAATTCTGGGGTGAAAGTACTTTTCTTTAAGGTTGTGGAATATTGGTCTCCACTCTCTTCTGGCTTGTAGGGTTTCTGCTGAGAGATCTGCTGTGAGTCTGATGGGCTTCCTTTGTGGGTAACCTGACCTTTCTCTCTGACTTCCTGAGCATTTTCTCCTTCATTTCAGCCCTGGTGAATCTGACCATTATATGCTTTGGGGTTGATCTTTTTGAGAAATATCTTTGTCATGTTCTCTGTATTTTCTGGACTTGAATATTGGCCCACCTTGCTAGGTTGGGGATGTCATTTTGGATAATATCCTGAGGAGTGTTTTCCAGCTTGGATTCATTCTCTTCATCACATTAACATACACCTATCAAACTTAGATCAGGTCTTTTCACATAGTCCCATATTTCTTGGAAAGTTTGTTCACTTTTTCTATGCTTTTTTCTCTAATCTTGCCTTCTCACTTTATTTTGTTGAGTTGATTCTCGACCTTAGATATCCTTTCTTCTGCTTGGTCTATTCAGCTCTTGAAACTTGTGCATGTTTCATGAAGTTCTCATGTTGTGTTTTTCAGCTCCATCAATTCACTTATATTCCTCTCTAAATTGTCCATTCTTGTCTTCATTTTATTAAATTTTTTTCAAGGTTCTTAGTTTCTTTGCATTGATTTAGAACATGTTCTTTTAGCTCACAGAGGTTTCTCATTACCCCCCTTCTGAAGTCTGATTCTGTCATTTCATCACACTCAATCTCCATCCAGCTTTGTTCCATTGCTGGTGAGGAGTTGTGATCCCTTGTAGGAAGACAGGTGTTCTAACTATGGGTGTTTTTTCTCCTTTGTTCACTGGTTCTTCCCATCTTTGTGGATATCCACCTGTCAACTTTGTAGTTTCTGATTTTTAGATTGGGTCTCTAAGTGGATGTTCAGATTGTTGATGATGAAGTTATTTCTGTTTCTTAGTTATCCTTCTAACAGTCTGGCTTCTCTGCTTTAGGACTGCTGAGGTCCACTCCAGGCCCTGCTTGCCTGGGAATCACCTGCAGCAGCTGAAGAACAGTAAGAGTTGCTACCAGTTTTTTTTTTTTTTTTGCTATCTTTGTCCAAGAATGATGCCCACCACATGTCAGTCTGATCAGTCCTTTGTGAGGTGACTCTTTGGATATACGGGGTCAGCAAACTGCTTCAGAAGAAAGTCTGTCATTTATAAAGCTCAAGTGTTGAGCTGTGAGCTCCATTGTTCATTCAGAGCTGCTAGGCAGGGACTTTTAAGTCTGCTGTAGCAGAACTCATAAACCCCCTTTTTTTTATCTCAGGTGCTCTGTCCCGGGGAGTTAGGGCTTTATTTATGAGTTTCCGTTTTGCTGCTGCCTTTTTTTTTCAGGGCTTCCTACCCAGCAAGAAGGCAGCCTAGTCACTGTTTGCCTGCAGAAACTTTGCTGAGTTGCTGTGGGTTCCACCCTGCTGCTGTGTGAACTTTCCTGCAGTCCTGTTTATATAAGTGTGGTTAGAACTGCCTCCACAGTGGTGGCCCGCCTCTGTAATGGTGGAAACTCTTTATTATGGTGGGTTGCCTCAGCATTGGCAGACTAATTCCCTATAGGTGTCATACCTCGGTATTAGCAGACGTCCCTCCCCCACTAAGCTTCACCATCGTGGGTTCCGCTGTGCTTGCCTTGAAACTCTCAACCCGATCATTTCCAATTGAGGTTTTTCTTTTGCTTTTGTAGTGGTGGCACCACCAAGCTTGATCACCTGGTTCTTTGCCTCAGAGCCTTTTTTTAAGTTGAATGGTTCACTTTCTGCCAAGTGTTCCAGTCATCTGCTGAAAAGGCACCAGGATCTGTGTGATTTCCCATGTGGTGATCCACTGCGCTGGCTGAAACAACAGCACTGAGATTTGTGGTGCTTTTTTGCCTAAGAATCTCCTGGCTTGGCTCCAGCTTGAGTCCCCTGTCTAATCAGATAAATGGGTGAATCTGCCTTCCTGAAGCTCAAATTGCCAGCTTAAATGGGCAACAAAAACCAGTATGTTTTGTATAAAGAACTGCTGCACTGGGGCACCTGCAAAACAGCTGCACTGGCCAATACAGCTGTGCTGGTGATGCAAAGGGATTCTCCACCTGGGAATCTCTTCATCTGTGGACAATAAAGATTCGTATGGAAATGCAGCATCCACTCACCCTCTGCACTTTCACTGAGAGCTGCAATCCTCAGCTATTTCTAAACAATCATTTTGCTCTAAGACTCTCACTGCTATTTCTTATGTTCCAGGATACAGCAAAAAATGTCTGTTTTTAGATTTTAAACAGAAAGAATTTTCAAACTTCTGCATACAAACATGAGTTTAACTCTGTAAGTTGAGTGCACACATTGACAACCATTCTGTTACATAGCTGCATTTTCGTTTTAGAACCAGATATTCTCAATACTGCATATATTCCCATTCAATATGGAATGTTCAAACACAGCTCCTAGAAGAAACGTGTTCTAACTCACTGAATGAAAACACAGCAGAGCAGTTTAAAAATAGGTTTGTTTTGTGTTTTAGATGCAGTCTATTTCTTATATGCTGGGTTTTGGCTGAGAATGTCCGTTTTAGATTTTTGATCTAAAACCATTCCAAACTGCTCCATACACATCAGGTTAACTCTGTAAGTCAATGAACACATTGACAACCATTGTGTCACAAAGCTCTGTTTTCATTTCAGAATAAGATATTGCTCATTACAGCAAGTAGTCCCATACACTCTGGAATGTATAAATGGAGCTCCTAAAAGAAACGTGTTTTTAACTCGCTGAATCTAAACACAGGTTTAACTCTCTTAGTTGAACGAACACTCAGCAGAAAAGTTTGTAAGATACATTTGCTTTGTGTTTTAGACTCAGTCTTATTGCTATTTGTTATATGCTGAAATTTAGCTTTAAATGTCCGTTGTCACATTCTTTACAGAAAGGGTTTACAAACTGCTGCAAACACACTTTAGTTTAACTCTGTAGGTTGAATACACAAGTTGACAACCATTTTGTTAGAGTTCTCTTTTCACTTTAGAACCATATATTTCTCATTACAGCATATATTCCCATGCATTTGGAAATATCCAAACGCACCTCCTAGAAGAAACGTGTTCTAACTCGCTCAATCTAAACAAAGATTCAACTCTCTTAATTGAACGAACACACAGCTGAGCAGTTTAAAAGATACGTTTTTTCTGTTGCGGATGCAGTATTACTTCTATTTTTTATATGTAGGGATTTGGCTAGAAGTTTCCGTTTTTAGATTTTTGATCTAAAAACCATTCCAAACTGCTCCATACACATCAGGTTAACTCTGTAAGTTGAGTGCACACATTGACAACCATTGTGTCACAAAGCTCTGTTTTCATTTCAGAATAAGATATTGCTCATTACAGCAAGTAGTCCCATACACTCTGGAATGTATAAATGGAGCTCCTAAAAGAAACGTGTTTTTAACTCAGTACATCTAAACATATATTCAACTCTCTTAGTTTAACAAACACACAAGAAAGCAGTTTGAAAAATATGTTTGTTCTGTGTTTTAGACATAGTATTACTCCGATTTCTAACATGCTGAAATTTGTCTGGAAATAAACGTTTTTAGATTCTCCAAAGAAATGATGTAGAAACTGCTGCATACACAATCACTTTAACATTATAAGTTTAATGTACACATTGAAAACCATTCTGTTAGATAGCTCCGTTTTGTTTTAGAACCAGATATTTCTCATTACAGCATATACACACATTCTCTCTGGAATGTACAAATGCAGCTACAAGAAAAACAGGTTTCTAACTCGCTGAATCTAAACATAGGTTCAACTCACTGAGTTGAATGAAAACACAGGTTCAATTCTCTTAGTTGAACGAACACACTGCAGAGCAGTTTCTAAGGTACCTTTGTTTTGTGTATTAGACGTAGTCTTACTGCTATTTGTTATATGCTGAAATTTAGCTTTAAATGTCCGTTGTCACATTCTTTACAGAAAGGGTTTACAAACTGCTGCAAACACACTTTAGTTTAACTCTGTAAGTCAATGAACACATTGACAACCATTCTGTTACATAGCACTGTTTTTGTTTTAGAACCAGATAATTTCAATACAACATGTACTCCCATTCACTCTGGAATATCCAAACGCAGCTCCTAGAAGAAACATGTTTTAACTCGCTGAATCTAAACATAGGTTCAACTCACTGAGTTGAATGAAAACACAGGTTCAATTCTCTTAGTTGAACAAACACACAGCAGAGCAGTTTGTAAGATACATTTGCTTTGTGTTTTAGACTCAGTCTTATTGCTATTTGTTATATGCTCCGATTTGGCTGCAAATGACTGTTTTCAGATTCTTTACAAAAGTGTTTACAAACTGCTGCAAACACACTTTAGTTTAACTCTGTAAGTTGAATGCACACATTGAAAACCTTTCTGTTATATAGCTGCATTTTCGTTTTAGAACCAGATATTTCTCATTACAGCATATATTCCCATTCAATATGGAATGTTCAAACACAGCTCCTAGAAGAAACATGTTTTTAACTCGCTGAATCTAAACATAGGTTCAACTCACTGAGTTGAATGAAAACACAACAGAGCAGTTTGTAACATTTGTATGTTTTGTGTTTTAGATGCAGTACTACTGCTATTTGTTATATGCTGGGATTTGGCTGGAAATGTCTGTTTTAGATTTTAAACAGAAAGAATTTTCAAACTTCTGCATACAAACATGAGTTTAACTCTGTAGGTTTAATACACACATTGAAGACCATTCTGTTAGATAGCTCCGTTTTGTTTTAGAACCAGATAATTCTCAAAACAACATATACTCCATTGACCTCTGCAAGATCCAAACGTAGCTCCTAGAAGAAACATGTTTTAACTCGCTGAATCTAAACACAGGTTCAACTTTCTGAGTTGAACAAACACACAGCAGAGCAGTTTGTAAGATACATTTGCTTTGTGTTTTAGACTCAGTCTTATTGCTATTTGTTATATGCTGAAATTTAGCTTTAAATGTCCGTTGTCACATTCTTTACAGAAAGGGTTTACAAACTGCTGCAATCGCACATCAGTTTAACTCTGTAAGTTGAATGCACACATTGAAGACCATTCTGTTAGATAGCTCCGTTTTGTTTTAGAACCAGATATTTCTCAATATAGCATGTACTCCCATTCACTCTGGAATATCCAAACGCAGCTCCTAGAAGCAACGTGTTTCTAACTCGCTGAATCTAAACACAGGCTCTTAGTTGAACAAACACACAGCAGAGCAGTTTAAAAATAGGTTTGTTTTGTGTTTTAGATGCAGTCTATTTCTTATATGCTGGGTTTTGGCTGAGAATGTCCGTTTTAGATTCTTTACAGAAAGGGTTTACAAACTGCTGCAAACACACTTTAGTTTAACTCTGTAAGTTGAGTGCACACATTGACAACCATTCTGTTAGATAGCTCCTTTTGTTTTAGACATAGTATTACTCCGATTTCTAACATGCTGAAATTTGTCTGAAATAAACGTTTTAGATTCTTTACAGAAAGGGTTTAAAACTGCTGCAAACACACATCTGTTTAACTCTGTAGGTTTAATACACACATTGAAGACCATTCTGTTAGATAGCTCCGTTTTGTTTTAGAACCAGATATTTCTCAATACACCATGTACTCCCATTCACTCTGGAATATCCAAACGCGGCCCCTGCAAGAAACGTGTTTTTAACTCGCTGAATCTAAACACAGGTTCAACTTTCTGAGTTGAACAAACACACAGCAGAGCAGTTTGTAAGATAAAATTGCTTTCTGTTTTAGAATGATACTACTGCTATTTGTTATATGCTGGGATTTGGCTGAAAATGTCCGTTTTCATAATTCTTTACAAAAGGGTTTAAAGACTGCTGCAAACACATGAGTTTAACTCTGTAAGTTGAATGCACACATTGAAAACCATTCTGTTAGATAGCTCCGTTTTGTTTTAGAATCAGATATTTCTCATTACAGCCTGTACTCCCATTCAGTCTGGAATATCCAAACGCAGCTTTTGGAAGAAACGTGTTTTAACTCGCTGAATCTAAACATAGGTTCAACTCACTGAGTTGAATGAAAACACAGGTTCAACTTTCTGAGTTGAACAAACACACAGCAGAGCAGTTTTTAGATACGTTTCCTTTGTGTTTTAGACTCAGTCTTATTGCTATTTGTTATACACTGGGATTTGGCTGAAAATGTCCGTTTTAGATTTTTCACAGAAAGGGTTTACAAACACCTGCAAACACACATCAGTTTAACTCTGTAAGTTGAATGCACACATTGAAAACCATTCTGTTAGATAGCTCCTTTTGTTTTAGAACCAGATATTCTCAATACTGCATATATTCCCATGCATTTGGAAATATCCAAACGCAGCTTTTGGAAGAAACGTGTTTTAACTCGCTGAATCTAAATGCAGTTTCAACTCTCTGAGTTGAATGAAAACACAGGTTCAACTTTCTAGTTGAACAAACACACAGCAGAGCAGTTTGTAACATTTGTATGTTTTGTGTTTTAGACGCAGAACTACTGCTATTTGTTATACACTGGGATTTGGCTGGAAATGTCCGTTTTCATAATTCTTTACAAAAGGGTTTAAAGACTGCTGCAAACACACATTAGTTTAACCCTTTATGTTGAATGCACACATTGAGAACCATTCGGTTAGATAGCTCCTTTTGTTTTAGACATAGATATTTCTCAATACAGCATGTACTCCCATTCACTCTGGAATATCCAAACGCGGCCCCTGCAAGAAACGTGTTTCTAATTCGCTGAATCTAAACACAGGTTCAACTTTCTAGTTGAACAAACACACAGCAGAGCAGTTTTTTAGATACGTTTCCTTTGTGTTTTAGACGCAGAACTACTGCTATTTCTCATATGAAGGGATTTGGCTGAAAATGTCCGTTTTCATAATTCTTTACAAAAAGGGTTTAAAGACTGCTGCAAACACATGAGTTTAACTCTGTAAGTTGAATGCACACATTGAGGACCATTCTGCTAGATAGCTCTCTTTTTGTTTTAGACATAGATATTTCTCAATACAGCATGTACTCTCATTCACTCTGGAATATCCAAACGCAGCTTTTGGAAGAAACGTGTTTTTAACTCGCTGAATCTAAACGCAGTTTCAACTCTCTGAGTTGAACGAACACACAGCAGAGCAGTTTTTAGATACGTTTCCTTTGTGTTTTAGACTCAGTCTTATTGCTATTTGTTATACACTGGGATTTGGCTGTAAAAGTCAGTTTTAGATTCTTTACAGAAAGGGTTTAAAACTGCTGCAAACACACATCAGTTTAACTCTGTAAGTTGAATGCACACATTGAGAACCATTCGGTTAGATAGCTCCTTTTGTTTTAGACATAGTATTACTCCGATTTCTAACATGCTGAAATTTGTCTGAAATAAACGTTTTGGATTCTCCAAAGAAATGATGTAGAAACTGCTGCATAAACACATGAGTTTAACTCTGTAAGTTGAATGCACACATTGAAGACCATTCTGTTAGATAGCTCCTTTTGTTTTAGAACCAGATATTCTCAATACTGCATATATTCCCATGCATTTGGAAATATCCAAACGCACCTCCTAGAAGAAACGTATTTCTAACTCACTGAATCTAAACACAGGTTTAACTCTCTTAGTTGAACGAACACTCAGCAGAAAAGTTTGTAAGATACATTTGCTTTGTGTTTTAGACGCAGAACTACTGCTATTTCTCATATGAAGGATTTGGCTGAAAATGTCCGTTTTCATAATTCTTTACAAAAGGGTTTAAAGACTGCTGCAAACACACATCAGTTTAACTCTGTAAGTTGAATGCACACATTGAAGACCATTCTGTTAGATAGCTCCGTTTTGTTTTAGAACCAGATATTCTCAATACTGCATATATTCCCATGCATTTGGAAATATCCAAACGCAGCTTTTGGAAGAAACGTGTTTCTAATTCGCTGAATCTAAACACAGTTTCAACTTTATGAGTTGAATGAAAACACAGGTTCAATTCTCTTAGTTGAACAAACACACAGCAGAGCAGTTTGTAAGATAAAATTGCTTTCTGTTTTAGAATGATACTACTGCTATTTCTCATATGAAGGATTTGGCTGAAAATGTCCGTTTTAGATTTTTCACAGAAAGGGTTTAAAACTGCTGCAAACACACTTTAGTTTAACTCTGTAAGTTGAATGCACACATTGAAAACCTTTCTGTTATATAGCTGCATTTTCGTTTTAGAACCAGATATTTCTCATTACAGCCTGTACTCCCATTCACTTTGGAATATCCAAACGCAGCTCCTGGAAGAAATGTGTTTCTAACTCACTGAATCTAAACACAGGTTCAACTTTCTGAGTTGAACAAACACACAGCAGAGCAGTTTGTTAGATACGTTTGCTTTGTTTTTAGATGCAGTACTACTGCTATTTGTTATACACTGGGATTTGGCTGGAAATGTCCGTTTTAGATTCTTTACAGAAAGGGTTTAAAACTGCTGCAAACACACATTAGTTTAACCCTTTATGTTGAATGCACACATTGAAAACCATTCTGTTAGATAGCTCCGTTTTGTTTTAGAACCAGATATTTCTCAATACAGCATGTACTCCCATTCACTCTGGAATATCCAAACGCAGCTTTTGGAAGAAACGTGTTTTAACTCGCTGAATCTAAACACAGTTTCAACTTTATGAGTTGAATGAACACACAGCAGAGCAGTTTTTAGATACGTTTCCTTTGTGTTTTAGACGCAGAACTACTGCTATTTGTTATACACTGGGATTTGGCTTAAAATGTCCGTTTTCATAATTCTTTACAAAAGGGTTTAAAGACTGCTGCAAACACACATCAGTTTAACTCTGTAAGTTGAATGCACACATTGAGAACCATTCGGTTAGATAGCTCCTTTTGTTTTAGAACCAGATATTCTCAATACTGCATATATTCCCATGCATTTGGAATATCCAAACGCAGCTTCTGGAAGAAACGTGTTTTAACTCGCTGAATCTAAATGCAGTTTCAACTCTCTGAGTTGAAAGAACACACAGCAGAGCAGTTTGTTAGATACGTTTGCTTTGTGTTTTAGACGCAGAACTACTGCTATTTGTTATACACTGGGATTTGGCTGGAAATGTCCGTTTTCATAATTCTTTACAAAAGGGTTTAAAGACTGCTGCAAACACATGAGTTTAACTCTGTAAGTTGAATGCACACATTGAGAACCATTCGGTTAGATAGCTCCTTTTGTTTTAGAACCAGATATTTCTCAATACAGCATGTACTCCCATTCACTCTGGAATATCCAAACGCGGCCCCTGCAAGAAACGTGTTTCTAACTCGCTGAATCTAAATGCAGTTTCAACTCTCTGAGTTGAATGAACACACAGCAGAGCAGTTTGTTAGATACGTTTGCTTTGTGTTTTAGACGCAGTACTACTGCTATTTGTTATATACTGGGATTTGGCTGAAAATGTCCGTTTTAGATTTTTCACAGAAAGGGTTTAAAACTGCTGCAAACACACATCAGTTTAACTCTGTAAGTTGAATGCACACATTGAAGACCATTCTGTTAGATTGCTCCTTTTCATTTTAGAACCAGATATTTCTCAATACACCATGTACTCCCATTCAGTCTGGAATATCCAAACGCAGTTCCTGAAAGAAACGTGTTTCTAACTCACTGAATCTAAACACAGGTTAAACTCTCTGAGTTGAATGAACACACACACCAGAGCAGTTCGTTAAATACGTTTGCTTTGTTTTTAGATGCAGTACTACTGCTATTTTTATACGCTGGGATTTGGCTGAAAATGTCCGTTTTAGATTCTTTACAGAAAGGGTTTAAAACTGCTGCAAACACATGAGTTTAACTCTGTAAGTTGAATGCACACATTGACAACCATTCTGTTAGATAGCTCCGTTTTGTTTTAGAACCAGATATTTCTCATTACAGCCTGTACTCCCATTCACTTTGGAATATCCAAACGCAGCTCCTAGAAGCAACGTGTTTCTAACTCACTGAATCTAAACACAGGTTCAACTTTCTGAGTTGAACAAACACACAGCAGAGCAGTTTGTTAGATACGTTTGCTTTGTGTTTTAGACGCAGAACTACTGCTATTTTTATACGCTGGGATTTGGCTGGAAATGTCCGTTTTAGATTCTTTACAGAAAGGGTTTAAAACTGCTGCAAACACACATCAGTTTAACTCTGTAAGTTGAATGCACACATTGAGAACCATTCGGTTAGATAGCTCCGTTTTGGTTTTAGAACCAGATATTCTCAATACTGCATATATTCCCATGCATTTGGAATATCCAAACGCAGCTTCTGGAAGAAACGTGTTTTAACTCGCTGAATCTAAACATAGATGTAACTCACTTAGTTGAACAAACGCACAGCAGAGCAGTTTGTTAGACACGTTTACTTTGGGTTTTAGACGCAGAACTACTGCTATTTGTTATACACTGGGATTTGGCTTAAAATGTCCGTTTTAGATTCTTTACAGAAAGGGTTTAAAACTGCTGCAAACACATGAGTTTAACTCTGTAAGTTGAATGCACACATTGACAACCATTCTGTTAGATTGCTCCTTTTCATTTTAGAACCAGATACTTATTAATACAGCTGTACTCCCATTCACTTTGGAATATCCAAATGCAGCTTCTGGAAGAAACGTGTTTTAACTCGCTGAATCTAAACACAGTTTCAACTTTATGAGTTGAATGAACACACACACCAGAGCAGTTCGTTAAATACGTTTGCTTTGTTTTTAGATGCAGTACTACTGCTATTTGTTATACACTGGGATTTGGCTGAAAATGTCCGTTTTCATAATTCTTTACAAAAGGGTTTAAAGACTGCTGCAAACACACATCGGTTTATCTCTGTCAGTTGAATGCACACATTGAAGACCATTCTGTTAGATTGCTCCTTTTCATTTTAGAACCAGATATTTCTCAATACACCATGTACTCCCATTCAGTCTGGAATATCCAAACGCAGCTTTTGGAAGAAACGTGTTTTAACTCGCTGAATCTAAACACAGTTTCAACTTTATGAGTTGAATGAACACACAGCAGAGCAGTTTGTTAGACACGTTTACTTTGGGTTTTAGACGCAGAACTACTGCTATTTGCTATATGCTGGGATTTGGCTGGAAATGTCCGTTTTAGATTCTTTACAGAAAGGGTTTACAAACTGCTGCAAACACACATCGGTTTATCTCTGTCAGTTGAATGCACACATTGAAGACCATTCTGTTAGATTGCTCCTTTTCATTTTAGAACCAGATATTTCTCAATACAGCATGTACTCCCATTCACTTTGGAATATCCAAACGCAGCTTTTGGAAGAAACGTGTTTTAACTCGCTGAATCTAAACATAGATGTAACTCACTTAGTTGAACAAACGCACAGCAGAGCAGTTTGTTAGACACGTTTACTTTGGGTTTTAGACGCAGTACTACTGCTATTTGTTATATGCTGGGATTTGGCTGGAAATGTGCGTTTTAGATTCTTTACAGAAAGGGTTTAAAACTGCTGCAAACACACATTAGTTTAACCCTTTATGTTGAATGCACACATTGAGAACCATTCGGTTAGATAGCTCCTTTTGTTTTAGAACCAGATACTTATTAATACAGCTGTACTCCCATTCACTCTGGAATACCCAAACGCAGCTTCTGGAAGAAACGTGTTTTAACTCGCTGAATCTAAACGCAGTTTCAACTCTCTGAGTTGAACAAACACACAGCAGAGCAGTTTGTTAGACACGTTTACTTTGGGTTTTAGACGCAGTACTACTGCTATTTGTTATACACTGGGATTTGGCTGGAAATGTCCGTTTTAGATTCTTTACAGAAAGGGTTTACAAACACCTGCAAACACACATCGGTTTATCTCTGTCAGTTGAATGCACACATTGACAACCATTCTGTTAGATAGCTCCTTTTGTTTTAGAACCAGATATTTATCAATACAGCATGTACTCTCATTCACTCTGGAATATCCAAACGCAGCTTCTGGAAGAAACGTGTTTCTAACTCCTGAATCTAAACACAGTTTCAACTTTATGAGTTGAATGAACACACACACCAGAGCAGTTCGTTAAATACGTTTGCTTTGTGTTTTAGATGCAGTACTACTGCTATTTGTTATACACTGGGATTTGGCTTAAAATGTCCGTTTTAGATTCTTTACAGAAAGGGTTTACAAACACCTGCAAACACACATTAGTTTAACCCTTTATGTTGAATGCACACATTGAAGACCATTCTGTTAGATAGCTCCTTTTGTTTTAGAACCAGATATTTCTCAATACAGCATGTATTCCCATTCACTCTGGAATACCCAAACGCAGCTTTTGGAAGAAACGTGTTTCTAACTCCTGAATCTAAACATAGATGTAACTCACTTAGTTGAACAAACGCACAGCAGAGCAGTTTGTTAGACACGTTTACTTTGGGTTTTAGACGCAGTACTACTGCTATTTGTTATACACTGGGATTTGGCTGGAAATGTGCGTTTTAGATTCTTTACAGAAAGGGTTTAAAACTGCTGCAAACACACATCGGTTTATCTCTGTCAGTTGAATGCACACATTGAAGACCATTCTGTTAGATAGCTCCTTTTGTTTTAGAACCAGATACTTATTAATACAGCTGTACTCCCATTCACTCTGGAATATCCAAACGCAGCTTCTGGAAGAAACGTGTTTTAACTCGCTGAATCTAAACACAGTTTCAACTTTATGAGTTGAATGAACACACACACCAGAGCAGTTCGTTAAATACGTTTGCTTTGTGTTTTAGATGCAGTACTACTGCTATTTGTTATATGCTGGGATTTGGCTTAAAATGTCCGTTTTAGATTCTTTACAGAAAGGGTTTACAAACTGCTGCAAACACACATTAGTTTAACCCTTTATGTTGAATGCACACATTGAAGACCATTCTGTTAGATAGCTCCTTTTGTTTTAGAACCAGATATTTCTCATTACAGCCTGTACTCCCATTCACTTTGGAATATCCAAATGCAGCTTCTGGAAGAAACGTGTTTTAACTCGCTGAATCTAAACATAGATGTAACTCACTTAGTTGAACAAACGCACAGCAGAGCAGTTTGTTAGACACGTTTACTTTGGGTTTTAGACGCAGTACTACTGCTATTTGTTATATGCTGGGATTTGGCTGGAAATGTCCGTTTTAGATTCTTTACAGAAAGGGTTTACAAACACCTGCAAACACACATCAGTTTAACTCTGTAAGTTGAATGCACACATTGACAACCATTCTGTTAGATAGCTCCTTTTGTTTTAGAACCAGATATTTCTCAATACAGCATGTACTCTCATTCACTCTGGAATATCCAAATGCAGCTTCTGGAAGAAACGTGTTTCTAACTCCTGAATCTAAACACAGTTTCAACTTTATGAGTTGAATGAACACACACACCAGAGCAGTTCGTTAAATACGTTTGCTTTGTGTTTTAGATGCAGTACTACTGCTATTTGTTATATGCTGGGATTTGGCTGGAAATGTCCGTTTTAGATTTTTCACAGAAAGGGTTTACAAACTGCTGCAAACACACATCGGTTTATCTCTGTCAGTTGAATGCACACATTGAGAACCATTCGGTTAGATAGCTCCCTTTTTGTTTTAGAACCAGATATTTATCAATACAGCATGTATTCCCATTCACTCTGGAATATCCAAACGCAGCTTTTGGAAGAAACGTGTTTTAACTCGCTGAATCTAAACATAGATGTAACTCACTTAGTTGAACAAACGCACAGCAGAGCAGTTTGTTAGATACGTTTGCTTTGTGTTTTAGATGCAGTACTACTGCTATTTGTTATACACTGGGATTTGGCTTAAAATGTCCGTTTTAGATTCTTTACAGAAAGGGTTTACAAACTGCTGCAAACACACATCAGTTTAACTCTGTAAGTTGAATGCACACATTGAAGACCATTCTGTTAGATAGCTCCTTTTGTTTTAGAACCAGATATTTCTCATTACAGCCTGTACTCCCATTCACTCTGGAATATCCAAATGCAGCTTCTGGAAGAAACGTGTTTTAACTCGCTGAATCTAAACATAGATGTAACTCACTTAGTTGAACAAACGCACAGCAGAGCAGTTTGTTAGATACGTTTGCTTTGTGTTTTAGATGCAGTACTACTGCTATTTGTTATATGCTGGGATTTGGCTTAAAATGTCCGTTTTAGATTCTTTCACAGAAAGGGTTTACAAACTGCTGCAAACACACATTAGTTTAACCCTTTATGTTGAATGCACACATTGACAACCATTCTGTTAGATAGCTCCTTTTGTTTTAGAACCAGATATTTATCAATACAGCATGTATTCCCATTCACTCTGGAATATCCAAATGCAGCTTCTGGAAGAAACGTGTTTCTAACTCACTGAATCTAAACACAGTTTCAACTTTATGAGTTGAATGAACACACACACCAGAGCAGTTCGTTAAATACGTTTGCTTTGTGTTTTAGATGCAGTACTACTGCTATTTGTTATACACTGGGATTTGGCTTAAAATGTCCGTTTTAGATTTTTCACAGAAAGGGTTTACAAACACCTGCAAACACACATCAGTTTAACTCTGTAAGTTGAATGCACACATTGAAGACCATTCTGTTAGATAGCTCCTTTTGTTTTAGAACCAGATACTTATTAATACAGCTGTACTCCCATTCACTTTGGAATATCCAAACGCAGCTTTTGGAAGAAACGTGTTTTAACTCGCTGAATCTAAACGCAGTTTCAACTCTCTGAGTTGAACAAACACACAGCAGAGCAGTTTGTTAGATACGTTTGCTTTGTGTTTTAGATGCAGTACTACTGCTATTTGTTATATGCTGGGATTTGGCTGGAAATGTGCGTTTTAGATTCTTTACAGAAAGGGTTTAAAACTTGCCACACTGTCTTTCACAATGGTTGAACTAATGTATACTCCCACCAACAGTGTAAGAGTGTTCCTATTTCTTCGCATCCTCTCCAGCATTTGTTGTCTCCAGATTTTTTAATGATCACCATTCTAACTGGCGTGAGATGGTATCTCAAGGTGGTTTTGATTTGCATCTCTAATGACCAGTGATGATGAGCATTTTTCACATGTTTGTTGGCCTCATGTATGTCTTCTTTTGTAAAATGTCTGTTCATATCCTTTGCCCATTTTTGAATGGGCTTGTTTGTTTTTCTCCTGTAAATTGGTTTGAGTTCTTTGTAAATTCTGGATATCAGCCCTTTGTCAGATGGGTAAACTGCAAAGATTTTTTTCCCATTCTGTTGGTTGCTGATTCAGTCTAGTGACTGTTTCATTTGCCATGCAGAAGCTGTGGAGTTTGATTAGGTCCCATTTGTCTATTTTGGCTTTTGCCGCCAATGCATTTGGTGTTTTGGTCATGAAGTCCTTGCCTACACCCATGTCCTGAATGGTTTTGCTTAGATTTTCATCTAGGGTTTTTAATAGTGCCAGGTCTTACATTTAAGTCTTTTATCCATCTGGAATTAATTTTAGTGTAAGGTGTCAGAAAGGGGTCCAGTTTCTGCTTTCTGCACAATGCTAGACAGTTTTCCCAACACCATTTATTGAAAAGGGAATCTTTTCCCCATTGCTTGTTTTTGTCAGGTTTATTAAAGATTGTATGGTTGTAGATATGTTGTGTTGCCTTTGATGCCTCTGTTCTGTTCCATTGGTTTATATCTCTGTTTTGGTACCAGTACCATGCTGTTTTGAGTACTGTAGCCTTGTAGTATAGTTTGAATTCTGGTAGTGTAATGCCTCATGCTGTGTTCTTTTTGCTTAGAATTGACTTGGCTATGTGGGCTCTCTTTTGGTTCCATATGAAGTTCATGGTGTTTTTTTCCAGTTCTGTGAAGAAATTCAATGGTAGCTTGATGAGAATAGCATTGATTCTGTAAATTACTTTTGGCAGTATAGCCATTTTCACAATATTGATTCTTCCTAACCATGAACATGGAATGCTTCTCCATCTGTTTGTGTCCTCTCTTATTTCATTGAACAGTGGTTTTTAGTTTTTCTTGATGAGGTTCCTTACGTTTCTTGTAAGTTGTATTCCTAGGTATTTTATTTTCTTTGTAGAAATTGTGAATAGCAGTTTGTTTTTGATTTGGTTCTCTTTAAGTCTGTGATTGTTGTATAGGAATGCTTGTGATTTTGTACATTGATTTTATATCCTGAGACTTTGCTGAAGTTGCTTATCAGTTTCAGGAGTTTTTGGGCTGAGGTGATGGGGTCTTCTAGGTATACTATCATGTCATCTGCAAACAGAGACAATTTGGCTTTCACATTTCCTATTTGAAGACACTTTATTTCTTTTTTTTTGCCTCATTGCCCTGGCTAGAACTTCCAGTACTATATTGAATAGGAGTGGTGAAAGAGGGCATCCTTTTCTAGTGCCAGATTTCAAAGGGAATTCTTCCAGTTTTTGCCCATTCAATATAATATTGGCTGTTGGTTTGTCACAAATAGCTTTTATTTCTTTGAGATATGTTCTATCAATACCGAGTTTATTGAGGGCTTATAGCATAAAGGGCTGTTGAATTTTGTCAAATGCCTTCTCTGCATCAATTGAGATAATCATGTGGTTTTTGTTTTTGGTTCTGTTTATGTGGTGTTTATAGACTTGCTTGTGTTGAATCAGCCTTGCATCCACGGGATGAATCCTACTTGATCATGATGGATAAGTTTTTTAATGTGCTGTTGCAGTTGGTTTTTCAGTATTTCATTGAAGATTTTTGAATCTATGTTCATCATGAATATCGGCCTGAAGTTTTCTTTTCTTGTTGAATCTCTGCTGGGTTTTGGTATCAGGATGATGTTGGTCTCATAAAATGATCTGGGAAGGGTTCCCTCTTTTTGGATTATTTGGAATAATTTCAGAAGAAATGGTACCAGCTCCTCTTTGTGTGTCTGGTAGAATTCGGCTATGAACCCATTTGGATATGGGCTTTTTTGTGTGGTAGGCTCTTAATTGCTGCCTCAACTGCAGACCTTGTTATTGGTCTATTTACAGTTTTGGCTTCCTCCTGGTTTAGGCTAGAGAGGACACAGGTGTCCAGAAATTTATCCATTGGAAGAAACGTGTTTCTAACTCGCTGAATCTAAACACTGGTTAAACTCTCTGAGTTGAACAAACACACAGCAGAGCAGTTTGTTAGCTACGTTTGCTTTGTGTTTTAGATGCAGTACTACTGCTATTTGTTATATGCTGGGATTTGGCTGGCAATGTGTTTTAGATTCTTCACAGAAAGTGTTTAAAATTGCTGCAAACACATATCAGTTTAACTCTGTAAGTTGACTGCACACATTGAAGACCATTCTGTCAAATTGCTCCCTTTTTCTTTTAGAACCAGATATTTCTCAATACAGCATGTACTCCCATTCACTCTGGAATATCCAGACATAGCTCCCAGAAGAAACGTGTTTCTAACTCCTGAATCTAAACACTGGTTAAACTCTCTGAGTTGAACAAACACACAGCAGAGCATATTCTTAAATACATTTGCTTTGTGTTTTAGATGCAGTACTACTGCTATATGTTATATGCTGGGATTTGGCTGGAAATGTGTTTTAGATTCTTCACAGAAAGTGTTTAAAATTGCTGCAAACACATCAGTTTAACTCTGTAAGTTGAATGCACATTGAAGACCATTCTGTCAAATTGCTCCCTTTTTCTTTTAGAACCAGATATTTCTTAATAGAGCATGTACTCCCATTCACTCTGGAATATCCAGACATAGCTCCCAGAAGAAACGTGTTTCTAACTCCTGAATCTAAACACAGGTTCAACTCTCTGAGTTGAACAAACACACAGCAGAGCATATTCTTAAATACATTTGCTTTGTGTTTTAGATGCAGTACTACTGCTATATGTTATATGCTGGGATTTGGCTGGAAATGTGTTTTAGATTCTTCACAGAAAGTGTTTAAAATTGCTGCAAACACATATCAGTTTAACTCTGTAAGTTGAATGCACATATTGAAGACCATTCTGTCAAATTGCTCCCTTTTTCTTTTAGAACCAGATATTTCTCAATACAGCATGTACTCCCATTCACTCTGGAATATCCAGACATAGCTCCCAGAAGAAACGTGTTTCTAACTCACTGAATCTAAACATAGATGTAACTCACTTAGTTGAACAAACACACAGCAGAGCATATTCTTAAATACATTTGCTTTGTGTTTTAGATGCAGTACTACTGCTATATGTTATATGCTGGGATTTGGCTGGAAATGTGTTTTAGATTCTTTACAGAAACTGTTTACAAACTGCTGCAAACACACATCAGTTTAACTCTGTAAGTTGAATGCACATTGAAGACCATTCTGTCAAATTGCTCCCTTTTTCTTTTAGAACCAGATATTTCTCATTACAGCCTGTACTCCCATTCACTCTGGAATATCCAGACATAGCTCCCAGAAGAAACGTGTTTCTAACTCCTGAATCTAAACACAGGTTCAACTCTCTGAGTTGAACAAACACACAGCAGAGCAGTTTGTTAGATACGTTTGCTTTGTGTTTTAGATGCAGTACTACTGCTATTTGTTATATGCTGGGATTTGGCTGGCAATGTGTTTTTAGATTCTTTACAGAAACTGTTTACAAACTGCTGCAAACACATATCAGTTTAACTCTGTAAGTTGAATGCACATATTGAAGACCATTCTGTCAAATTGCTCCCTTTTTCTTTTAGAACCAGATATTTCTTAATAGAGCATGTACTCCCATTCACTCTGGAATATCCAGACATAGCTCCCAGAAGAAACGTGTTTCTAACTCGCTGAATCTAAACACAGGTTCAACTCTCTGAGTTGAAAGAACACACAGCAGAGCATATTCTTAAATACATTTGCTTTGTGTTTTAGATGCAGTACTACTGCTATATGTTATATGCTGGGATTTGGCTGGCAATGTGTTTTAGATTCTTCACAGAAAGTGTTTAAAATTGCTGCAAACACATCAGTTTAACTCTGTAAGTTGAATGCACACATTGACAACCATTCTGTTAGATAGCTCCTT
>CM038393.1:137478991-137517129 GCA_021498475.1 Saguinus midas
TTTGAATGGGCTTCTTTGTTTTGTTCTTGTAAATCTGTTTAGTTCTTTGTCGATTCTGGATATCAGCCCTTTGTCAGATGGGTAAACTGCAAAAGTATTTTTCCATTCTGTTGGTTGCCGATTCACTCTAATGACTGTTTCTTTTGCCAAGCAGAAGCTGTGGAGTTTGATGAGGTCCCATTTGTCTATTTTAGATTTTGTTTCCAATACTTCTAGGGTTTTGGTAATGAAGTCCTTGCCTACGCCTATGTTCTGAATTGTTTTTGCCTAGATTTTCTTCTAGGGTTTTTATGGTGTTAGATCTTTTTTCTTTCTTTTTTTTTTTTTTGAGATGGAGTTTTGCTCTTGTTATGCAGGCTGGAGTGCAATGGTGCAATCTCGGCTCACTGCAACCTCCATCTCCTGGGTACAGGCAATTCTCCTGCCTCAGCCTCCTGAGTGGCTGGGATTATGGGTATGTGCTACCATGCCCAGCTAATTTCTTGTATTTTTAGTTGAGACAGGGTTTCATCATGTTGACCAGGATGGTCTCAATCTCTTAACCTTGTGATCCACCCACGTTGGCCTCTCAAAGTGCTTGGATTACAGGCATGAGCCACCACACCTGGACCCTGTTGTTAGGTCTTATGTTTAAGTCTTTAACCTATCTGGGGTTAATTTTAGTGTAAGGTGTCAGGAAGGGGTCCAGTTTCTGCTTTCTGCACATAGCTAGCCAGTTCTCCCAACACCATTTATTGAACAGAAAATCCTTTTCCCATTGCTTGCTTTTGTCAGATTTGTCAAACTTCAGATGGTTGTAGATCTGTTTGTGTTGCCTCCGAGGCCTCTGTTCTGTTCCACTGGTCTATATTTTTGTTTTGGTACCAGTACCATGCTGTTTTGATTACTGTAGACTTGTAGTATAGTTTGAAGTCTGGTAGTGTGATGCCTCTCGCTGTGTTCTTTTTGTTTAGAATTGACTTGGCTATGCGGGCTCTCTTTTGGTTCCATATGAAGTTTAAGGTGGTTATTTTCAGTTCTGTGAAGGTCATTGGTAGCTTGATGGGGATAGCATTGAATCTATAAATTACTTTGGGCAGTATGGTTATTTTGATGATATTTGTTTTTTCTAATTATGAACATGGAATGTTTCTCCATCTGTTTGTGTCCTCTCTTATTTTGTTGAGCAGTGGCTTGTAGTTCTCCTTGAAGAGGTCCTTCACATTCCTTGTTAGTTATATTCCTAGGTATTTTATTCTCTTTGTAGCAATTGTAAATGGCAGTTCATTCTTGATTTGGCTCTCTTTAAGTCTGTTATTGGTGTATAGAAATGTTTGTAATTATTGCACATTGATTTTGTATTCTGAGACTTTGCTGAAGTTGCTTATCAATTTCAGATTTTTGGCTGAGACGATGAGGCCTACTAGATATACTATCATGTCATCTGCAAATAGAGACAATTTGGCTTCCTCCTTTCCTATTTGAAGACACTTTATTTCTTTTTCTTGCCTAATTGCTCTGGCTAGAACTTCCAGTACTATATTGAATAGGAGTGGTGAGAGAGGGCATCCTTGTCTAGTGCCAGATTTCAAAGGGAATGCTTCCAGTTTTTTGCCCATTCAATATGATATTGGCTGTTGGTTTGTCATAAATAGCTCTTATTATTTTGAGATATGTTCCTCAATTTGCTGGCTGTTATTTAGTAATAACATAGCTATTATTCTAGTGATAACTTAGATATATTATGGTGGAGTAATATAATCTCTAAATGGCAGCATAGTAAGTAGTTTGGCCTAATAAAGCACTTTCATAGCAGAAAAAAAAAAAAAAAAACAGCCCTAAATCAGGATCCAGTAGCATTTTGTTGACCATTAACTCTTCTTTGTGAATAAAGCATTGTGAGGAAAAAAAGTATATGAATTTCTACAATATACATATATGTATATTTGTATGTTTAATACATGTAATGTATTAAAAGTATTAAATTTAAAAATGTACATATGTACATTAAATTAAATGTATACATACAAATGATGTACATATACATGTAAGTACATATATATGGACAAATGTAAAAATGTATATATTTAATATATATAATTTTATATATAAATACATAACATACAATATTTTATATGATTAAATAAATAAATATTTTATATATAATATAAATGTATTTATAAAAACATTTTTGTATATAAAAATATAAATTTTTATTTACCATTAAAAAGCACACTATAATAAATTTACACCTAAAATTACCAGTGTCTAATTACAAATCTAATACAAATTAGATCTGCTCTAAAAACTAAACTTTTGTTTGTTTTTGCAGTGAGAGAAAAATGGTATTCAGTTTTATTTTGTCCTCTCTGAAACTTCCATTTACAGCATGGCCTCATCTATCAAAGAGAGGAGGAAAAAGCCCTGCCTTATGCCATAAAAATCAAGTACTCCTGTACTTGTTACAGGTGGCAGGATATTTGTTTCTACAGGTTTTTGGCTCCAAGAAATTATACTTTCAGTACCAGTGTAGTGAGGAACCACTGGCAGACTGTTGGAAATGTCTTCTGGATTAGTCAGTGTACCATTTTATAAAGTGCTTCTGGAGTTAAAATCTGCCAGGTTGTCAAAAGAGTCCATACTTTTGCAACAAAGGATAAAAGAATCCCAATGGGTATCACTGAGTCCTTCCCAGCTGGGTCTCATTATTGGCACTGCTGCTTTAACCTTCGAGGCGCTGGTCCTCAAGCCAGGCAAAGCCTCCTGGCCATTCTTCAGGTAGTGGATTGTTATTTGGATCCTCATCTGATGTATCAAAAATAGCTTTCAAGATAGATGGTGTTTTCAGAATTCTTATTCCACCATGCTGATTAGGAAATACATCTTCCAAGATAAAATATATGTGTCCAACTGCAATACCCAAAAGGTCCACAATGATTGAGTTCCCCAACAATGAGGAAAACCCCATGAGCACCCAGGGCAGAAAGGGGGCCTGGAAGTTGAGAAGGCCAAAGAAGTTCATGCGAACATAGGGGTTCCTTCGGCTCCACAGGTAGACGAGCATTATTGTAAAGGCCTAGCCCAAGGAAACTAAGCTCGCAAACAAACCAAAAATGGTCATTAAGAATCCACCAAAAAGGAACATAAATACAAAGTCTCCTCTCTGACCCCAGAAAGAGCCATCTTCTAGCATTCGACAGTAACGATATAGAAAAATCATGTTAAATAAAAAATTGAATCCAACTGGCCCAAAAAATAAGAAATTGGTGATTAATCTCCATATTTGAAAGTGTTTAAAGATTAATTCAGGATCGAAGTACAACTGAAAACGTGTGATCAATTCCAACTGCACGGCTGCGGCGGTGAGGACACAGGCAGTGGTGTAGGCGCAGCTGACTGATGGGATCTGTTTTTTTTTTTTAAAGAAACAAAGAGAAGTTGCTGCAAGATTTGGCCCTGGCGCCCAGCAGGCCAATCGACGGTGCGTCTGCGGTGGGGTCAGCGTCCCGGGCGGGGCACGGAAGCTGCTGTGAGCAGTCTGGAGTCTGCGATGCCGACACCAGTGTGGAGGCCACTGCTCTCAGCTGCGGAGGCCAGGCCGGGCCGGTGAGGATGCTGCAGGCAAGCGAGAGAGCGAGGTGTTTTCTTCACTCAGATGGTAAAGAATGGGGGAGATAGAAAGAACGGCCAGGAGCATCATGTCCTCACCCTCAGGGCCCACCTGGCCACGCTCGGTGGTGTGAGTAGTGGCTCCTGGCTGGCCAGGGTTTCTTCATTCTCCCCTGGGTTGCCCCTGAGTCCTGGAGCCAGGTCAGCCCTTTCTGTTGGAGTCGGCCCTGGGCTGCTGTCAGACAGCTTCCTCACCAGGCTGGGGGCATTGGCAGGACTGCTGGGCATGAGGGAGGTGGGATGCTGAGGTCATGACACAAGGGTGATGGGGCCCAGTGAGCCCCTAGGATGAAAGCCACCTGCACCCCCAGGCTTGCCAGCCCCGCCCTGGCACAGCTGGCCACAAAGGTAAGTCTCGTTCACAGTGCTTCCCTGCTCAGGCCTGGGCCTGCTCTGCGCTGCTGAGCCCCACACTGCCTTGGGAGTAGGGGGCTGGGAAAGAAAGACTGGATAGAAAACAGAGCCCCCACAGGCTCCCCAAGGAAGGCCCATTCTCCTCCAACTTCCCCACTGCCTGAGATGGAGGGTGGAATCCCCACTGCGCTGCCAGCCAGGGCAGGGACGAGCGATGAGGTGGGGCCATTCTGTCCCGGGCTCCCGGCACCCCTGCCCGGTGCTCCCTTGGTGCGGGTGTGTGGCCGGGATGAGGGACGGGGACTCGGTTGGATGCCTCTTGGTTTGGTTGGGTTTTTTGTTGCTTGGATCTTAACATCTTTTTTTGGTTTTGATTTTTGTTTTGTTTTGTTTTGTTTTGTTTTTGCCCTTCATGGTCCGAGAAGGAAATGGTGGAAGGTTTCACTACAACAGAAACAGAAAGGCAGGACTTGCAGCTTAGCCCTAGCTGGGCAAGTTGAGGAAGTTTTTACACCATTTCCTCTAAGCCCTTGGTCACGCCCTTCATCCTGATGGCCTTGGGTTTCCTGTTCAGCAACAGCAGTGAGCGCACCAGAGTGTTCTGGGCCTTTCACCTGCTCTGCCTTGAAATGATTGTTTGGGCCTTTTTCTTTTTAAACAGAAAACTGTTAATGGACTATTTGTTTAATATTAACTTCTCAATAAAGTTACGTTCTTAATCTCTTGCTGATAATGATTTTTACTTTTAAGTCACTAGTGGACTAACCAGAAGTGATTGCAGTCGAGTTCAGTTTTGATTTTTAATAATGTTGTTGAAGTTTTGTTTTCTTACCCTTTGTTGACTTTGCTGCTTATTGGCACCAGGCAGAGTTTCTAGACACAATTTTATAGATTCATTTTGATTTTAAGAATGTGTCTCTGCAATGATTCAGATTTTCAGTCTCACAGCATCTTAGTTTTACTTTTTATCAGAATGACATAGTAGCCACCACTGGAGGGCAGCCAGGGACAGCACAGTCACTTCTGCCTGTTGCTCTGGCACCAACCCAGGCAGCTCTGCTGTGGCTTCTCCTGGGTATTAGTTGACCTGTGTCACATTGTCAGAACATAGGGCTGCTGTGTGGTGCCATCGAGTCCCTGGTAGTTCCCCTCATCCTGGTGGGGTCACCTGTTTCCCAAGGAAGCCCATCTACCTGGCAGATGACCTGGAGAAGTAGCTTCCTGAGGACCCTTAGGCTTGGCCTGTGAGTGTTCAAATCCACAACTGCTAAGCATCCTGGGCACCCTCCAAGTGTGTGTTTTAACATCCCTGTGAGATTTAATACCTGTGCCACAAATGTTACCAAGAGTATGGAAATAAAATAATATTTATCTGCAGTAAAAAAAATTGTATTTAGAGATTTTTAATTTATTTAATTATTTTAGAAGTAAATATTTTTATATTTATATATACCTGTATATAAAAAGTAGGTATTATACATTTACCTATTTTACATATATTTATATATAATTATTTAAATTAATAAATATAAATTTTTACATGTATAATTTATATATATATAAAAAGTATATAATATATGTATATACATACATATGTATGTATATGTATGTTAAACTCTGGAAAGTGAATGCACACATCACAAAGCAGTTTCACACATAGTTTTCCATGAATTTGTAATGTGAGATATTTCTCTTTTCACAATAGGCTTCCATTCAGTCTTAAATGTCCCCATTCTAGATTCCACATGAAATGTTTCTAAACTGCTGAATCAAAACATAGGTTCAATTCTCTCAGGTGAATGTGCACATAGCAAAGCAGTATCACAGATAGCTTGCTTCTAGGTTTTAAAGCCAGTTATGTGGTTTTCCCCCATAGGCCAGAGTGGTATTGAAAATATCTGTTTTAGATTCTACACAAAGAGTGTTTCTAAACTGCTGAATCAAAACATAGGTTCAATTCTCTCAGGTGAATGTGCACATAGCAAAGCAGTATCACAGATAGCTTGCTTCTAGGTTTTAAAGCCAGTTATGTGGTTTTCCCCCATAGGCCAGAGTGGTATTGAAAATATCTGTTTTTAGATTCTACACAAAGAGTGTTTCTAAACTGCTGAATCAAAACATAGGTTCAATTCTCTCAGGTGAATGTGCACATAGCAAAGCAGTATCACAGATAGCTTGCTTCTAGGTTTTAAAGCCAGTTATGTGGTTTTCCCCATAGGCCAGAGTGGTATTGAAAATATCTGTTTTAGATTCTACACAAAGAGTGTTTCTAAACTGCTGAATCAAAACATAGGTTCAATTCTCTCAGGTGAATGTGCACATAGCAAAGCAGTATCACAGATAGCTTGCTTCTAGGTTTTAAAGCCAGTTATGTGGTTTTCCCCATAGGCCAGAGTGGTATTGAAAATATCTGTTTTAGATTCTACACAAAGAGTGTTTCTAAACTGCTGAATCAAAACATAGGTTCAATTCTCTCAGGTGAATGTGCACATAGCAAAGCAGTATCACAGATAGCTTGCTTCTAGGTTTTAAAGCCAGTTATGTGGTTTTCCCCATAGGCCAGAGTGGTATTGAAAATATCTGTTTTAGATTCTACACAAAACTGCTGAATTAAAACATAGATTCAACTCTCTCAGGTGAATGTGCACATAGCAAAGCAGTATCACAGATAGCTTGCTTCTAGGTTTTAAAGCCAGTTATGTGGTTTTCCCCATAGGCCAGAGTGGTATTGAAAATATCTGTTTTAGATTCTACACAAAGTGTGTTTCTAAACTGCTGAATCAAATCATAAGTTAAACTCTGAAAGTGAATGCACACATCACAAAGCAGTTTCACACATAGTTTCCCATGAATTTGTAATGTGAGATATTTCTCTTTTCACAATAGGCTTCCATTCAGTCTTAAATGTCCCCATTCTAGATTCCACATGAAATGTTTCTAAACTGCTGAATCAAAACATAGGTTCAATTCTCTCAGGTGAATGTGCACATAGCAAAGCAGTATCACAGATAGCTTGCTTCTAGGTTTTAAAGCCAGTTATGTGGTTTTCCCCCATAGGCCAGAGTACAGTTGGAAATATCTGTTTTAGATTCTACACAAAGAGTGTTTCTAAACTGCTGAATCAAATCATAAGTTAAACTCTGAAAGTGAATGCACACATCACAAAGCAGTTTCACAAATAGCTTCCCATTAGTTTTATCATAAAATATTTGCCTTTGTACCATAAGCTTTCATTCAGTCTGAAATGTCCCTTTCTAGATTCTACACAAAGTGTGTTTCTAAACTGCTGAATCAAAACATAGGTTCAATTCTCTCAGGTGAATGTGCACATAGCAAAGCAGTATCACAGATAGCTTGCTTCTAGGTTTTAAAGCCAGTTATGTGGTTTTCCCCCATAGGCCAGAGTGGTATTGAAAATATCTGTTTTTAGATTCTACACAAAGAGTGTTTCTAAACTGCTGAATCAAAAAAAAATAACTCTGAAAGGTGAGGTACACATCTCAAGGAAGTTTCACAAATCACTTCCCATTAGTTTTTCTCATGAGATATGTTTTTACCATAGGCCTTCATTCAGTCTGAAATGTCCCTTTCTAGATTCTACACAAAGTGTGTTTCCAAACAGCTGAATGAAAATGTAGGTCCAACTCTCTGAGGTGAAAATAGCAAAGCAGTTTCACAGATAGGTTGCTTCCAAGTTTCAAAGCCAATTATTAGCTTTTCCTCCATAGGTAAGAGTGGAATGGGAAATATCTGTTTATATATTCTAACAAAGAGTATTTCTAACCTGCTGAATCAAATCATAAGTTAAACTCTGGAATTTGAAGGCACACATCACAAACCAGTTTCACAAATAGTTTCTGATTAGTTTTTAACGTGATATATTTGTCATTTCTAAGTAGGCTTCAATTAAGTCTGATATGTGCACTTCTAGATTCTACATGAAGTCTGTTTCTAAACTGCTGAATTAAAACATTAGTTAAACTCCAGAAGGTGAATGAACACCTCAAAAAAGCAGTTTCACAAATAGCTTCCCATTAGTTTTTATCATAAAATATTTGCCTTTGTACCATAAGCTTTCATTCAGTCTGAAATGTTCCTTTCTAGATTCTACACAAAACTGCTGAATTAAAACATAGATTCAACTCTCTCAGGTGAACTCATACACAGAAATGCAGTTTCACAGATAGCTTGCTTCTAGGTTTCAAAGTCAGTCATTTAGTGTTCCCTCAGAGGCCAGAGTGGCATTGGAAATATCTGTTTTTAGATTCTAAACAAAGAGTGTTTCTCAGCTGCTGAATCCAAACATAAGTCAAACTGTGGAAGGTGAATGCACACATTTCAAAGCAGTTTCACAAATAGCTTCCCATTAGTTTTGATCAGGAGATATTTGTCTTTTCACCATAGGCCTCCACTCAGTCTGAAATGTCTCTTTCTAGATTCTACACAAAGTGTGTTTCTAAACTGTTGAATCAAAACATAGGTTCAACTCTCTGAGGTGAACACACACAAAACAAAGCAGTTTCACAGATAGCTTGCTTCTAGGTTTTACAGACAGTAATTTGGGTTTCCCACATAGGCCAGAGTGGTATTTGAAATAATACCTGTTCTTAAATTCTACACAAAGAGTGTTTCTCAGCTGCTGAATCCAAATGTAAGTTAAACTCTGGCAGCTGAATGCACACATCACAAAGCAGTTTCACAAATAGATTCCCATTAGTTTTGATCAGGAGATATTTGTCTTTTTGCCATAGGCCTCCATTGAGTCTGAAATGTCCCTTTCTAGATTCTACATGAAGTGTATTTATAAACTGCTGAATCCAAACATAGGTTCAACTCTCTGGGGTGAATGCACACACAGTCAAGCCATTTCATGAAAAGCTTGCTTCTAGTTTTTAAAGCCATCACTCAGGGTTATCTTATAAGCCAGAGTGGCATTAGAAATATCTGTTTTTGGCCAGGCACAGTGGCTTATGCCTATAATCCCAGCACTTTGGGAGGCTGAGGTGGGTGGATCATGAGGTCAAGAAATCGAGACCATCCTGGTCAACAAGGTGAAACCCTATCTTTACTAAAAATAGAAAAATTAGCTGGGCATGGTGGTGTGTGCCTGTAGTCCCAGCTACTCTGAAAGCTGAGGCAGGAGAATTGCTTGAACCCAGAAGGCAGAGGTTGCAGTGAGCCGAGATTGTGCCATTGCACTCCAGTCTGGGTAACAACAGCGAAACTCCTTCTCAGAAAATAAAAAAATAAAAATAAAGAAATATCTGATTTTGGCCGGGTGGGGTGGCTCATGCCTATAAACCCAGCACTTTGGGAGGCCAAGGCAGGTAGATCACGGGGTCAAGAGATTGAGACCATCCTGGTCAACAAGGTGAAACCCTATCTCTACTAAAAATACAAAAATTAGCTGGGCATGGTGGTGCGCACCTGTAGTCTCAGCTACTCAGGAGGCTGAGGCAGGAGAATTGCTTGAACTTGCAGTGAGCTGAGATTGTGCCATTGCACTCCAGTCTGGATAACAACAGCAAAACTCTGTCTCAAAAAAAATCTGTTTTTAGATTTCACAAAAAAAAGTGCTTCTCATCTGCTGAATCCAAACAAATCCAAAAATCCACAAGTTAAACTGTGGAAGGTGAATGCACACATCACAAATCAGTTTCACAAACAGCTTCCCACTAGTTCTGATCAGGAGATATTTGTATTTTCCCCATAGGCCTTCATTTGGTTTGAAAAGTCTCTTTCTAGATTCTACATGAAGTGTGTTTGTAAACTGCTGAATCAAAACATAGGTTCAACCTTCTGATATGAATGCACACACAGGCCAGAGTGGCATTAGAAATATCTGATTTTAGATTCCACCCAAAGAGTGTTTCTCAGCTGCTGAATCTAAAAATTAAGTAAACTCTGGAAATTAAATGCACACATCACAAAGCAGTTTCACAAATATATTCCTATTAGTTTTGAACATGAATTATTTGTCTTTTTACCATAGGCCTCCATTCAGTCTGAAATTTTTCTTTCTAGATTGAACACACAGTGTGTTTCTAAACTGCTAAATCAAAACATAGGTTCAACTCTCTGAGGTGAATGTACACACAGTAAACGGTTTCACAGATAGCTTGCTTCTAGGTTTTAAAGCCAGTCATTTGGGTTTTTCCCATAGGCCAGAGTGGTGTTGGAAATATTTGCTTTTAGATTTTACACCAAGAGTGTTTCTCAGCTGCTGAATTGAAACATGAATTGCTGGGCCAGGCACGGTGGCTCATGCCTGTAATTTCAGCACTTTGGGAGGCTGAGGTGGGTGGATCACGAGGTCAGGAGATCGAGACCATCCTGGTCAACGTGGTGAAATCCCGTCTCTATTAAAAATACAAAAAATTAGCTGGGCATGGTGGCGCATGCCTGTAATCCCAGCTACTCAGGAGGCTGAGGCAGGAGAATTGCCTAAACCCAGGAGGCAGAGGTTGTGATGAGCCGAGATCATGTTATTGCCCTCCAGCCTGGGTAACAAGAGTGAAACTCCATCTGAAAAAAAAGAAAAAGAAACATGAGTTTCTAGGTCCAGTTATACCTTACTATCTCCCTTTTTGTCAGGGCTAAGAAAAAAGAGGAGAGTCAGAGATAAAGAAATATTATAATGTCTCTGTGGGCAGGTCCTATGTGTAAGAGTTGCATCACCTAGCCATTGAACCCAGCTATATATAAAAAATATACATTATATACAGGGCCCAGTCAAAAAAGAGAGTAATATCACCTAGGCACTAGGTCCAGCAATATCTCACAACACTCCCTGAGAAGAGAGTCCAGGCAACAGGGTAACATTACCTAGGTGAAGTACAAAAAAGTTGTTTCAATGCCCCTGATGGGTAGAATTTTGAAAAAGAAGTAAATAACCTAGGGACTAGGCCTAGCTATGTGTCAGATTCAGCCCCAAGATGGGGCTCAGGCATGAGAGAAAAGTCACATCATGTAGGTACTGGGCAAATTAACAGGTCACAGTCTTTGCTGTGAGCAGTCTGTAGGAAGAAGTAGAGTCACATAGTGTAGGTGATGGGCCCAGAGTTATTTGACAGTGACCCCTGTAGGTAGGGGCCAGGAAGAAGAATCACATCACCTGTGTACTGTGCCCATTTGTAAGTCACACTTCTTTCAGTGGGCCTGACTAGGGCCGGAGAGAAGAGTCACATTATCCCGGTTATAGATCCAAAAATATGTCACAATCTCTCTTATGGGCAATATTCAGGTAAGAGAGAAGAGTCACATCATCTAGGTGATGAACCCAGAGGTATTTCACAATGCCTTCTGTTAACTTGATCTAGGCAGAAGATTCACATCAACTTGGTGCTAAGCCCAGTAACATGTCAAAATCCCTTCTGTGCAAAGGGACTAGGCAGGAGAAGAGAATCACATTACCTGGTGATGAGCACAGAGATATGTCATAATGCCCCTTGTAGGCAGGGCCTAGGGAGTAGAGTTGCATTGCCTGGGTGTTGGATATACCCAAGTGTCCCATATGGGCAGTGCACAAGCAGGTGAGTCACATAACCTGGGTGAGGCAAAGCTATATACAACAATGCTTTCTGAGGGCAGAGCCAAAGAAGAAAGGGAGACTCACATGACCTGGTTGCAAAGTCTAGCCATATGTAAAAATGCTCAATGTGGGCAGTGCCAAGGAAGGAGAACAGAGTTACATCTTCAAGGTGCTGGATCCAGCAATATGTTAATATCCCATCTGTGGGCTAGGTCCATGCAAGAGCATCAAGTCACTCAGATGCTAAGCACTGGCAGATTTCACAGTCAAACCTGTAGAATGGCCCAGAAATGAGATGAACAATCCCACAACTGAGTTGTAGGTATGGCATTCAATACCTCCTGTATGTTGAGTGTAAGCCCAAGAGTAACCAGCTCAACAGCCGACTGGATTTGTGCATGACAGCATCAATTTCTGTGAAGACTGTGTCTCCTTAGAAAAGTCACCGCCTCACAGGTGTGCTGAATTTTGGTCTGAGAGGCACCATCCTACATGTATCTATGTGTGAGTCAATTTTTCCATCTTTGACTGACTATAGGTGTGAGATTTAGAACCTCAACAGTGATGTGTGTTTATATCAGAGGATGACAATATTTACTGTTGGCTGGGTGTGCATATGAGTGTCAAAATCTTACCTGTTGTGCTTGGACCAGTTAGCACACTCTGTATACTATCGAATGGCCTCATACAGTATGAATGAGAATTGCAATCAATTTTGAGACCTTCCTGCTGGTATGGACCCATTATTGCACCTGTGGCATTAAGTTTGGGTATGAGAGTCAACATGACTACAATTAACTAGGTCAAGATAGGAGAGTTCTCTCTTGCCTGTGAGCTGGGTTTAGAAATGAGTCACCCTGGCTGGGCGTGGTGGCTCATGCCTGTAATCCCAGCACTTTGGGAGGCTGAGGCAGGCAGATCATGAGGTCAAGAAATCGAGACCATCCTGGCCAACATGGTGAAACCCTGTCTCTAATAAAAAATACAAAAATTAGCTGGGTGTGGTGGTGTGTGCCTGTAGTCCCAGCTACTCAGGAGGCTGAGGCAGGAGAATTGCTTGAACCCAGAAGGCAGAGATTGCAGTGAGCTGAGACTGCACCACTGCACTCCAGCCTGGTGATGAAGTGAGACTCTGTCTCAAAAAAAAAAAAAAAAAAAGAAAAAAGAGTCACTCTTTCAACTGTGATTGAATATTTACATATGAACATGGGCCTAGCACCACGGTGGTGTGAGTCTTTGGCCTAGACACTTCAAGCAGGAGGCAGTGAAACATATCTCTGGGCCTGTCTGATATTTTCCCATAAAACGGATGTGACATATGTCTAGACCCATCATCCAGGTGATGTGACTCTCCTTTATGACTAATCCCTGTGTATATTGGGCATTCTAACATACCCCTGGACCTAACATCTAGAAAATAAGGAGACTCTGCATGGGCCATACCTAAGAAGTTTCTTGTAATATATTTCTACATTAACCACCTTGGAGAGATGACTCTCCTCTTACCTGGGCTTTGCCCATAAGAGAGATTATTACACACCTCTGCACCAAGCACCTAAATGCTGTGACTCTTCTTTCTTGCCTGGGTCATGCCCACAGATGAAAGAATCACTTATCCTTCTAGCCAGCACACTGGTTATGTAATTATTCTGCCTGATTTCTGCTCACAGGAGGCATTGTGACATATCTCTGGGCCCAGAAACTATTTAATATGACTCTCTTCTATTACCTTAACTTTGTGCATAAGATAAATTGTGACATTTCTCTGGGTCAGCACATAGGTGATGTGACTCTCCTTTTCTGCATGGGCTATGTTCACGGGAAAGAGACTGACTTGTTGCTGTGTTGACAGCTGATGTGATACCTCAGTTCTTGTCTTCTTAGTTTAGTGCACATGTGCAGTAGCTTTACATGCTTTTTCATATGTTGTATGTCTCAGCATCTTAGATCTCCACCCAGGAGTGTATGTGTTTGTTTGAGATGGAGTCTCACTCTGTTGCCCAGGCTGAAGTGATCTCCGTTCACTCCAACCTCCTCCTGAGTTCAAGTGATTCTTGTGTTACCTGAGTAGCTGGGATTACAGACATATACCACCATACTCGGCTGGTGTTTGTGTTTTCAGTAGAGATGGGGTTTCACCATGTTGGCCAGTCTAGTCTCGAGCTTCTGGTTTCAAGTGATTCACCCTCCTCAGCTTTCCAAAGTGCTGGGAGTACAGGTCTGAGCCACTGTGCCTGACTGGTTGCATTTTTTGCTATCAAACTAAGCAAAAGTTAAGTTTAAGGATAGGTAAAATCAAAATGCACATACTCTCTAGAGCATAAAGTCCTTAATAAAGATGGTTTTGCTTGAATATGCCCAATGGGAATGCTAAGGCTTATTGTGTTGGCTGTGCAGTCACCACAGTTTCTGTATTCTGAGATTATGGCTATTTTCTTGACTATATTTTCTGCTTCAATTTCCCCCTAAGAGATTTTAGAGCCATAATCACATTGGAGGTTGAGGGGCTAGGTCGTTTTTTCTGGAGCTGTTTTCTGCTGAGTGGGTGTTATTTCTGCTGAGTCTGGGCCTTGAAATAATGATCTAACAGGGTGTAAACCACATCATTTATGGAACAAGTGGGTAAGAGGTTGGCATCCAAAGATTGAAATACTTGCAAAACTATCATACAAAAAACGAACTGCTGTAAGCAAGACAGCAAGAAATTGGTTAACATTTTAGACAAAGTTGGAACAAAAGTTAAGGCTGAAAGTGTAGTAATGACTGATACTATTAAAGAGAGCAAGGCAGGTAATAGACATTGCTTTCATGTTTCAGTGGAAGTTCCTAGAGATTCAATTTTGTCTGTCTGGGTGATGATATTATTACTATTTTCTTGAGATAAACCAGACTAATTGGTCTCAAAAACAGCATTCTTCTTTTAGATATAAACATTTTCCTTACAGCCTGGCTGTGAGAAGATCTCAGGCTCTTTGGTTCTGTAGGACTGCAGTGGCCACAGAGTACAGACATTGTTGAGGTCTACTGAGGCCCTCTGCTGCTTGTTGAGAAGCCATTGTGTTTTCCTGAGATTCTTTATACTAGATTCCCAAGACGCCACCTTACAGTGACATTTGTGCTGCAAAAGTATTTTGCATTAAAGTGGTGAAAGCAGTGAAAATTGTAGTGTTTTCTGTTTTCTGCCAATAAGCAAAAGTTTTGTGCAGCTAAGTTGATGGCAGTCATTGGGTCTATTTATGGATAATAAAGCTGAATGGTGGACAAAGAAGTCTTCAGTAAATGCACTGAAGTTCTCTAAGAGCCATCAGAGTTGTTTCTTACATTGGATTAGATCATTTATTGAGAATAGAATTTGCACTCTGATGGTCCTCTCTGCATTTGGGACTTTCTGTAGGAGGAGCAATTTTGCTGGCCCTGGATGGTATGAAGTTCCACTGTGAGTATTGCAGCTGGGCTGGTCTCTATTGTACCTGGCAGAGGCCTTCAAGGAAGAGTGTAGAAAAGAGGTGAAACAAGATTAGATTTTACAGAAGGCTCTGATAGTGTGTGGGATGGTGGGGATTCTAAAGGTGTGGGCTCCTGAGAGCTTCTATCTGGAGCTGGTGTTGGGCTCTGGGGTCTGGAGTCTCTTCCTCTTAATAAGAATGGGTCTTATAACAGGTCTGAGAGGCTTTCTTGCTTACTAGGCTTTAGCCCACAAGTGCTGCATAGAACTGGGTTTTGTTCTCAGGCCATAAAGGCTTGCACATAGGATACTTCAGACTATTTCCTGATTTCTACAGAAAACATCCTGCTTTAGGATGCTATTAAAGTTTACAGTCTCATTCTCCAGTTATGCTTTGTCAGCTACTCTGTACACAGGCTAAATAGTGTTACAAAAGAAGATAAGCCTTTTTTTTTTTTAGTTCATCTAGCCAAAAGTCGTTCCAATAACCTCCCAGTGGTGTTTCACTGACAGTAGAGGTAAAGGCTCCCGCAGTGCTGAGAGAATCACTCAATGACAAAACATGTACTGAAGTCCAGGAGGCCATGGAATCCCCATGAGCCAAGTGGAACCACCAAGGTGTCCAGAACATCCCTTCAAAACCCGCTAACTAAAGCTCTAGGAGGTCATAGGCATTTGCCATACACTGTCTTACCTCTCGCCAGTGCTGGAAATTTTCAGCCCTACTGAGATGACTCCCACTGCTGGTTGTGGGGCAGACGTCTGGCTGACAAGCCTTTTCTTAATTCACCGGTTTGCCATTTGTGATGCTCAATTATTAATACCTGGAATGCTAAGATGCAATCCCCATGACCGGGCATCTACATGACTGCACTTTTTGTTCAGCAATGAAAGCCTGTTGAAGAACAATGTCAAGGAGCTGGAAAATGCATGAAGCCCGAAGGGGCAGTGCTCCTATTCTGCCCCTCAAAATGAAACAAAACAAAATTTTGTATACAGAAAACCTGTATAGAAAAATAAATAACAATAGCCACTAGGTGGCGATCGAGGATTGCTGAAGGAACAGCAAACGGTAACCCGAGTTTTAAGTGTGGCCAGAAAGATGTGAAACTAAGCATCAACGTAGCCCGAATATGAAATGTTGAAAGCGACCCATGTGGTTAGTGTATTTATGGATAGTACAGAAGTAGCAGCCAAAAGGAGATAAGACTTATATTCTCTCTCTAAAGAATATTGATGACTTAAAAACGTTTCCTGGGAACTTTACTGAAACAGCACTGGAACAAGCAGTGATAGTTAACCAGGTAGTCTGGAACTGCTGTAGTGTTCACTGCAAGAAAAGGAAAGTGAAATTAATGAAGTGGACAAATCTCTCATCGCACCAGAAATGTTGATGTCTGATGTAATACCTTGGTTCTTATCTTCTTAGTTTAAAAGAATTTAAACAAGACACACAGCAAAAGAAGTACAACATAGAATAATTTATTGAAAAAAAAGAATATTTTGAAAATTAAATGCAGAATAGATGGTACATTCTGATAAAGAAATCCCAGGGCAGCCTACCCATAAGGGTGACATAGTGTTAATTATTGGTGGAGAAACCCTCTTTATGAGAAGTTTTACATGATTATTTAGAAGAAGGTGGAAAGAAGTGTTACACTAAGCCTGTTCTGCATTGTCTTCTCGGTGCGCATGTGCAGGAGCTCTACATATTTGTGCATACATTGCATAGCTCATTAGCATCTTAAATCTTCCCCCAAGAGTGTGTTTTTTGTTATTGAAATGAGCAAAGCGTCAGCTTGAGGACAGGTAAAATAAAAATGCACGTGTTCTCTAGAAGTAAAAATCCCTACGGAAGACAGGTTTCAAATGACCCCAAGTACTCCGCATCTTAAAAGTCGCTCCCACAAAGCTGGAACGCTGTCTGTTCCTGAAGGATCCCATCTGTGTCTCCGAGACACTGGCAAGTCAGACCCTACTTGAGATGAGACCAAGGATTTCAATTGTAAAATGTCTAAATCGTCAGCAGCTTCAGGTTGCATTTGGAGCTTGTCCACTTTAATGGGTTGATGAAAATGGCTCACAAGACTCATGCCTCGGAAATGGGGTTTTCTCCTTTACTTTTAGCAGATTTTGTGCCACCCTACACTTAACCTTCCTAATGCTTCGACTTTCACATTCATGAATAAATGGCCGTTGAGAGTGACATTTCCAGGAAGTCACAGTCCTGGTCACTGTTCTACAGAGCTCTGAAACTGTTTATAATCAGGCCAGGTGGAAGCAGCTCCACTGCTTTTTCTCTCAAAAGCAGTGGAGCACGTGTCCTGGCTAGAGAAAAAAGAGGGTTGTGACACAATGGAGAGTGTCTCGGAAATCAGGACAGTTTCCCCAACAGTTTAGGAAAGAAGGCAGCTCCCTGGGCTGCAGAAGACGCAATGCTCTGGAAAAAGCCTGGGTGCAGGTGAAAGAGAAAATCGAGCAGGACCGGAATAATCGGGTGAGGACAACCCGCCCGATTTGGGCAAAGGCAAGGTATATTTGTAGTGTAATGCCCTTCTCAGTGCCCAGCCCGGACCTTCCCTTAATGTCCACATTTGTACTCACTATCCTTGACAAAGAGTCGGCATGGATTCAGAGTCCAACAGTACTTTTTACGCCAAGAAGTCAACACCGGTCTGCCCCTCCCTCCAGGGCTATGCACTCCAGATCCCAGGACATGATGGGATTATAGTTCTAAAGCCTACAGACAAACAGGCTGAGAGCAGTTAATGGACTAGAGCTCCCAGCATATGACTAGGTGGGATATAAACCACTCTGCTTTTCTTTCCAGAGCTGCACAAAGCCCTGGAGCCTGCTGCATGCTGGGATTGTAGTCCTGCAGCTGCTTGACCAAAGGGCTGGGAGTGTTTATAAGCATACACCTCCCAGCAAGCGTAGAATGGTGCACACAGCCCCATCTCTTGCCTTGTCTCTGAGACTGGTGCATGCTAGAATTGTAGTCCTGCAGCCCTGTGACCAAAGGGCTGGGAGTGTTTATGGGTATATATCTCCCAGAAAGCCTGGGGAGAATCACACACAGTCCCGCCTCTTCCTCCAGTGACGCGCACTGTCACTGGCCCTGATGTCTACTGGGATTGTAGTTTTTCAGACCCCTAACAGAAGGTCTGGGAGTCTTTATAAAAGACTCATCTCCCAGCAAAGAGAAGGAGGCACTCACTGCCCTACCATTTCCTCATGTAATGTGCACTGTTCCTGAGCCGAGTGCATGCTGGGATTGCACTCCTGCAGCCTGGTGGTAAAAAGGTTGGGAGTGTTTATGAGACTACATCTCCCAGCAAGCCAAGAGAGGTTCGCACAGCTCTGCCTCTTCCTCCAGTAAAGTGCCCTCTCCCTGAGCTCGGTGCATGCTGGAATTTAGTACTGCAGTCCTGTGACCAAAGGGCTGGGAGTGTTTAAGAAACTGCATCTCCCAGCAGGACCAGGGAGGTGCGCACAGCCTCGCCTCTTTTTCCAGTGACTAGAGAACTTTCCCTGAGCCCCATATATGCTGGAATTATGGTGCTGCACCTCTTTGACCAAAGGGGAAGGGAGAGGCCATGAGACTACATCTCCCAGCAAGCTCAGCAAGGCTCACAAAGCCCTGCCTGTTTCTCCAGTGACTGGTGCACTGTCCCTGAGAGGTGTGAGTGCTGGGATTGTAGTCCTGGAATACTGTGACCAAAGAGCTGGAAGTGTTAATGAGACTACATCTCCCAAAAAGCATAGTGAGAAGTGCACAGCACTTTCTCTTCCTCTAGTGACGTGCACTGTCTCTGACCCCGGTGTTAAAGTATTCCAGTCATATGACAAAAGGGTTGAGAGTGAATACATTTCCCAGCAAGCCCGAGGAGGTGTACGCAGCTCCACTTCTTTCTCCATTGACGATTGTGGTGCTGCAGCCCTGTGACCAAAGGGCTGAAAGTGTTTATGAGACCACATCTCCCAGCAGACCAAGCGAGTCATGCGCAGCCCCGCCTTTTCCTCCAGTGACATGGCATTGTGACACGGCATTGTCCCTGTGCCCGCTGCATGCTGGGACTGTAGTCCTGCAGTGCTGTGACCAAAGGGCTAGGAGTGTTCATGAAACTGCATCTCACTGAAAGCCCAGCGAGCTGCACACAGCCCTGCCTCTTTCTCCAGTGACCCACACTGTCCCTGTGAAGAATTGAAATGTGAGAGTATAAAATTAACTTGAAATGAAAGTATGCCAAATTGTAGGGTCTTTATTGCCAGCGACCAAGGAGGACTCACGTCTCTACAATGCGTGGCCCCAAATGGAGGGTGACAAGATTTTTTATACCCGTAAACCACCTCTGGGTGTGGGGTGAAGGATTTAGACATTCTGAGGTCCAGGGATTTTGTAAATTATCTCCTCGGCATAGAGGAGGAGCAGGTCTCGAACATTCCAAGGGCTAGGGGACTTGTTGTCACTTCGATTGTTATCTAAGTGGTTTACAGAAGTCAAGATAAGCATTAGTTTACACACTGTCTGGGCAGAGGTGGAATCCACAGTTTTTTAGTCACTTATTACAAGTCATAGGAGCCAGGATGGAATTAACTTGAGCTGCTTATTCTGGTAATTACCGGTAAGCAAAGGCCAGAAATTCTGGTAGTCACTGATAAGAAAAGGTAAGCAGCCTTACACAGTGAGCACTTTGCAGAGCAAACTAGCAGTTTCATTTACAGAAGCCAAGGCTAGTAGTTATTGTGAGGAGAAGGGGGCAACTTATTTTGGAAAACAGATTTTGTCTTTTATAAAATGGCCTTTCTCAGCTTCCAGCTATAGCACATCTGAGTCCTGTGCATGCTGGGATTGTAGCCCTTCAGCCCTGTGACCAAAGGGCTGGGAGTGTTTATGAGAATACATCTCCCCGCAATTCCAGTGAGTCGCCCGCAACCGCACCTCTTCTTTCAGTGACACGCCATGTCTCTGAGCCTGGCGCTTGCTGGGATTGTAGTCCTGAAGCCCTGCAACCAAAGGACTGGGAGTGTTTATGTGACTACATCTCCCAAAACACATAGCCAAAAGTGCTCAGCCCCACCTCTTCCTCCAGTGAGGGGGCACTCTTTCTAAGCCCGGTGCATGCTGGAAATGTAGTCCTGTAGTCCTGTGAACAAAGGACTGGGAGTGCTTATGAGTATACATAATTCAGCAAGCCCAGCGAGGCGCACACAGCCTTGCCTGTTTCTCCAGTGACACACACTGTCCTGTGCCCGTTGCATGCTGGGGTTGTAGTCCTCCAGCCCTGTGACCAAAGGTCTGAGAGTGTTCTTGAGACTACATCTCCCGGAAAGCCTAGTGAGGTGCTCATAACTTGCATTTTTCTTCAGTAACCGGCACTGTCACTGAGCCCGGTGCACTCTGGAATTGTAGTCCTTCAGCCCTTTAACATAAGAGCTGAGAGTGTTTGAGAATTCATCTCCCAGCAAGCCCAGCGAATCACAAACAACCCAACCTCTTTCTCCAGTGATGTAAAATGTCCCCGAGCCAGGTGCTGGCTGGGATTATAGTCCCACAGCCCCGTGACTACAACTCCCCAGAAATATAGTGAGGAGTGCACAGCCCTGCCTCTTCCTTCAGTGATGCGCACTGTCCTTGAGCCAGGTGCATGCTGGGATTGTAGTCCTGCAGTCCTGTGACCAGAGCTGAGAGTGTTTATGAGAATACATATCCGAGCAAGCCCAGCTATGCACGCACAGCCCCGCCTCTTTCTCCAGGGACACACACTATTCTTGATCTTGGTATATAAGGGAATTGTAGCCCTGCATCCCTGTAATGAAAGGGCTGGGAGATTTTATAAAGCTACATCTCCTAGCAAGCTGAAGGAGGCACGCACATCCCTGCCTCTTTCTCCAGTCACACACTCTATTCCTGAGCCAGGTGCATGGTGGGATTGTAGTCCAGCAGCCCTGTGACCAAGGGGCTTGGAGTGTTTGTGAGACTGCATCTCTTAGCAAGCAAAGCGAGGCATGCAGAGCCCTGCCTTTTCCTCCAGTGATGCACACGGTCCCTGAAGAAGTGTTCATGAGATTACATTTTCCAGTAAGCCCAGCAATTCACTCACAGCCCTACCTCTTCCTTCAGCAATGTGTACATATACTGATTCCAGTATATGCTGGGATTGTGGTGCTGCAGCCCTGTGACCAAATGGCTGGGAGTGTTTATAAGACTACATCTCCCAGCAAGCCTAAAATGTGCTTATAGCCTCTTCCCTTTTCTTCCAGTGACATGCACTCTCTGTTAACCCGGTGCATAGTGGAATCATCCTGTAGCCCTGTGACGAAAGGGATGAGAGCGATTATAGGACTACATCTCCCAGCAAGCCCAGCGAATCACAAACAACCCAACCTCTTTCTCCAGTCACACACTCTATTCCTGAGCCAGGTGCATGCTGGGATTGTAGTCCAGCAGCCCTGTGACCAAAGGGCTGGGAGTGTTTATAAGACTACATCTCCCAAAACACATAGCCAAAGTGCTCAGCCCCACCTCTTCCTCCAGTGAGGGGCACTCTTTCTAAGCCCGGTGCATGCTGGAAATGTAGTCCTGTAGTCCTGTGAACAAAGGACTGGGAGTGTTTATAAGACTACATCTCCCAGCAAGCCTAATGATGTGCACACAGCCTCGCCTTTTACTCCAGTAATGCTCATTGTACTTGACCCCAGTCCATTGTAGTCTTGCAGCCCTCTGACCAAAGGACTGGGAGTGTTTATAAGACTACATCTCCCAGCAAGCCTAAAATGTGCTTATAGCCTCTTCCCTTTTCTTCCAGTGACATGCACTCTCTGTTAACCCGGTGCATAGTGGAATCATCCTGTAGCCCTGTGACGAAAGGGATGAGAGCGATTATAGGACTACATCTCCCAGCAAGCCCAGCGAATCACAAACAACCCAACCTCTTTCTCCAGTGATGCAAAATGTCCCGAGCCAGGTGCTGGCTGGGATTATAGTCCCACAGCCCCGTGACTACAACTCCCCAGAAATATAGTGAGGAGTGCACAGCCCTGCCTCTTCCTTCAGTGATGCGCACTGTCCTTGAGCCAGGTGCATGCTGGGATTGTAGTCCTGCAGTCCTGTGACCAGAGCTGAGAGTGTTTATGAGAATACATATCCGAGCAAGCCCAGCTATGCACGCACAGCCCCGCCTCTTTCTCCAGGGACACACACTATTCTTGATCTTGGTATATAAGGGAATTGTAGCCCTGCATCCCTGTAATGAAAGGGCTGGGAGATTTTATAAAGCTACATCTCCTAGCAAGCTGAAGGAGGCACGCACATCCCTGCCTCTTTCTCCAGTCACACACTCTATTCCTGAGCCAGGTGCATGGTGGGATTGTAGTCCAGCAGCCCTGTGACCAAGGGGCTTGGAGTGTTTGTGAGACTGCATCTCTTAGCAAGCAAAGCGAGGCATGCAGAGCCCTGCCTTTTCCTCCAGTGATGCACACGGTCCCTGAAGAAGTGTTCATGAGATTACATTTTCCAGTAAGCCCAGCAATTCACTCACAGCCCTACCTCTTCCTTCAGCAATGTGTACTGTTCCTGATTCCAGTATATGCTGGGATTGTGGTGCTGCAGCCCTGTGACCAAATGGCTGGGAGTGTTTATAAGACTACATCTCCCAGCAAGCCTAAAATGTGCTTATAGCCTCTTCCCTTTTCTTCCAGTGACATGCACTCTCTGTTAACCCGGTGCATAGTGGAATCATCCTGTAGCCCTGTGACGAAAGGGATGAGAGCGATTATAGGACTACATCTCCCAGCAAGCCTAATGATGTGCACACAGCCTCGCCTTTTACTCCAGTAATGCTCATTGTACTTGACCCCAGTCCATTGTAGTCTTGCAGCCCTCTGACCAAAGGACTGGGAGTGTATTCTTACAGATCTGTTCACTTGTCATGAGAATGTTTCTCTTTACCCCATGAACATACTTACAATAGCTTTCTTCAAGTATGATATACTGATTACAGCATCCTGGACATGTTGAGAATAGGTTCTGTTGTATGCTTTTTAATCTTGTGAATTGATTGCATTTTTATGCTTCTTCACACATCTCATGAATTTTTAAATTGTGCAATAGGAACTACAGGGACTCTGAATTCTGTTGTATAGCTATGAAAATTTTTATTATTTTAAGAGGGAGTTAATTTGAATAGATTCAAACTTCAATTCTTACATCTGTTACAGTGACATAGCTGAAATCCTCATTCAGTTTTTCCAAAGATGCATATCATATATGTATTATACATAGATGTGCATTTCTATATAGCAAAAAAATATATTTTATTAAGCTTTATTATAGTTATCTGTAAAATAGTTATTCAAAAACTACTTCATTATTACTGGAAGTCAGAAGCTCAATTTTGTTTACTTTTTAGATTTCACGTAAGTGAAAGTATATAATATACACACTTTTACATCTACTTCTTTTATGCAACATTATATTTATATTTATGCTATTTCAGATGTCTATAGTTTGTTCGTTAAAAAAGTATTTTTTTTTTTTTGAGACGGAGTTTTGCTCTTGTTACCCAGGCGGGAGTGCAATGGCACCATCTCGGCTCACTGCAACCTCCGCCTCCTGGGTTCAGGCAATTCTCCTGCCTCAGCCTCCTGAGTAGCTGGGACTACAGGCATGCACCACCATGCCCAGCTAATTTATTGTATTTTTAGTAGAGACGGGGTTTCACCATGTTGACCAGGATGGTCTGAATCTCTTGACCTTGTGATCCACCCACCTTGGCCTCCCAAAGTGCTGGGATTACAGGATTGAGCCACCGTAAAAAAAAAAATAATTTTTTTATGTGGGCTCTTTCTGTGAAGAAAGTCAGTGGCAGCTTAGTGGGGATAACACTGAATCTATACACTACTTTGGGCAGTATGACCATTTTCACGATATTTACTCTTCCTATTCATGAGCATCGAATATTTTTCCATTTGTTTGTGTCCTCTCTTATTTGGTTGAGCAGTTGTTTGTAGTTTTCCTTAAAGAGGTCCCTTACATTCCTAGTGAGTTGTATTCCTAGGTATTTTATTTTCTTTCTAGCAATTGTGAATGGCAGTTCGTTCTTGATTTGGTTCTCTTTAAGTCTGTTATTGGTATATGGGAATGCTTGTGATTTTTGCACATCGATTTTATATTTTGAAACTTCTGAAGCTGCTCATCAGCTTAAGGAGATTTGGGGCTGAGATAGTGAAGTTTTTAAATATAAAATTATGTGATCTGCAAACACAGACAATTTGACTTCCTCTCTTCCTATTTGAATACCCTTTATTTCTTTTCTTGCCTGATTGCCCTGGCCAGAACTTCCAATACTATGCTAAATAGGAGTGGTAAGAGAGGCATCCTTGTCTTGTGCCAATTTTCAAAGGAAATGCTTTCAGCTATTGCCCATTCAGTATGATATTGGCTGTTGGTTTGTCATAAATAGCTTTTATTACTTTGAGATATGTTCCATGAATACCTAGTTTATTGAGAGTTTTAGCATGAAAAGGTGTTGAATCATTTTGAAGGCCTTTTCTGCAACTATTGAGACAATTCTGTGGTTTTTGTCATTGGTTCTATTTATGTGATTGATTACATTTATCGATTTGCATATGTTGAACCAGGTTTGTATCCCAGAGATAAAGTAGAATTGATCATGATGGATAAGATTTTGATTAGCTGCTGGATTCGGTGTGCCAGAATTTTATTGAGGATTTCTGCATCGACATTTATCAGTGACATTGGCCTGAAATTTTGTTGTTGTTGTTATGTCTCTGTTATGTTTTGGTATCAGGATGATGTTGGTCTCATAAAATGAGATAGAAAAAAATTATCTTTTCTATTGTTCGAAAAGTTTCAAAATAAATAATACCAGTTCCCCTTTGTATCTCTGTTGAAATTCAGGTGTGAACCCATCTGGTCCCTAACAGTTTTCTGTTGCTAGCCTATTAATTACAGCCTCAATTTTAGAATGACTGCCTCAATTTTGTTGTTGGCATATTCAGGGATTCAACTTCTTCCTGGTTTAGACTTGGGAGAATGTATGTGTTTAGGAATTTATCAATTTCTTCTAGATGTTTTAGTTTATTTGCATAGAGGTGTTTATAGACCAATGCAACCAAACAGAGGACTCAGAAATAACACCACACATCTACAAACATCTAATCTTTGACAAACTAGACAAAACAAGCAGTGGGGAAAAAATTTCCTATTTACAAATGGTGTTCAGAAACTAGCTAGCCATTTGAAGAAAACTGAAACTAGACCCTTTCTTACACTTTATATAAAAATTAACTCAAGATGGATTAAAGACTTAAATGTAAGATCTAAAATTATTAAAACCCTAGAAGGAAACCTAGGCAATACCATTAGAGACATAGGCATGGGCAAATACTTTATGACTAGACACCAAAAGCAATGGCAACAAAAGTCAAAATTGACAAATGGGATCTAAGAAACCGAAGATCTTCTGCACACAAAAAGCTATCATCAGAGTGAACAAGCAACCTACAGAACGGGAGAAAAAATTTACATTCTTTCCATCTGACAAAGGGCTAATAACCAGAATCTACAAAGAACTTAAATTTACAAGAAAAAAATTCCATCATGAAGGGAGCCAAGGATATGAACAGACACTTTTCAAAAGCCAATTAACCAACCAGAAGAAAGAATATCAGAAGTCAAAGATCAACTCAATGAAATAAAACAAGAAACCAAGATTAGAGAAAAAAGTGCAAAAAGAATGAACAAAATCTGCAGAAATGTGGAACTATGTGAAGAGACATAACCTGCGTTTGATAGGTGTACCAGAATGTCAAGAAGAGAATGAATCCAAGCTGGAAAATACTCTTCAGGATATTATCCAGGAAAATTTCCCCAACCTAGCTAGGCAGGCCAATACTCAAGTCCAGGAAATACAGAGAACACCACAAAGATATTCTGCAAGAAGAGCAACCCCAAGGCACATAATCGTCAGATTCACCAGAATTGAAATGAAGGAGAAAATACTAAGGGCAGCCAGAGAGAAAGGTTGGGCTACCCACAAAGGGAAGCCCATCAGACTCACAGCAGATCTCTCAGCAGAAACTCTACAAGCCAGAGGAGAGTGGGGCCAATATTCAACATCCTTCAAAAACTCTCAACCCAGAATTTTATATCCAGCCAAACTGAGCTTCATAAGTGAAGGAAGAATAAAATCTTTTTGCCAAGAAGCAAGTACTCAAAAATTTTGTCACCACCAGGCCTGCTTTACAAGAGCTCCTGAAAGAGGCACTACACATGGAAAGGAACAACCAGTACCAGCCATTCTAGAAACAAACCAAATGCTAAAGAGCATCAACAAAATAAAGAATCTGCATCAACTAACAGGCAAAACAGCAAGCAAGCATCAAAACGACAGTATCAAATTCACACATAACAATATTAACCTCAATGTAAATTGGCTAAATGCACAAATCAAAAGACACAGACTGGCAAATTGGATAAAAATAACAAAACCCATCAGTGTGCTGTATCCAGAAAACCCATCTCACATGCAAGGATACACAAAGGCTCAAAATAAAGAGATGTAGGAAGATTTACCAAGCAAATGGAGAGCAAAAAGCAGAAGGTTCCAATTCTCATCTCCGATAAAATAGACTTTAAAGCAACAAAGATCAAAAGAGACAAAGAAGGTCATTACATAATAGTAAAAGGATCGATACAACAAGAAGAGCTAACGATCCTAAATATAAATGGACCCAATACAGGAGCACCCAGATATATAAAGCAAGTTCTTAACGACTTACAAAAAGACTTAGACTCCCACAAAATAATAGTGGAAGACTATAAAACTCCACTGTCAATATCAGACAGATCAACCAGACAGAATTTTTTAATTTTTATTGCATTATAGGTTTTGGGGTACATGTGCAGAACGTGCAAGATAGTTGCATAGGTACACACATGGCAGTGTGTTTTGCTGCCTTCCTCCCTTCACCCACACTTGGCATTCATCCCCAGGCTATTGCTCCCAGCCCCTGTGCTGTCCCTCCCCATTCCCCAATAGACCCCAGTGTGTAGTAGACCCCTCTGTGTCCATGTGTTCTCATTTTTCTCACCCACCTATGAGTGAGTATATGCGTATTTCTTCTGTTCTTGTGTCAGTTTGCTGAGAATGATGTTCTCCAGATTCATCCATGTCCTTACAAAGGACACAAACTCATCATTTTTGATTGCTGCATAATATTCCATGGTGTATATGTGCCACATTTTCCCAGTCCAGTCAATCATCATTGGGCATTTGGGTTGGTTCCAGTTCTTTGCTATTGTAAACAGTGCTGCAATGAACATTCGTGTTCATGTGAACCAGACAGAAAATTAACAAGGATATCCAGGGCTTGAACTCAGACCTGGAACAAGCAAACCTGATAGACATTTACAGAACTCTCCATCCCAAATCCACAGAATATACGTTCTTCTCAGCACCACATCACACCTACTCCAAAATTGACCATGTAATTGGAAGTAAAGCAGGCCTCAGCAAATGCAAAACAACTGAAATTATAACAAACAGTCTCTCAGACCATAGTGCAATCAAGTTAAACCTCAGAATTCAAACTAACTCAGAACAGCACAGCTTCATGGAAACTGAACAACTGGCTCTTGAATGTTGATTGGATAAACAATGAAGTGAAGGTAGAAATAAAGAAGTTCTTCAAAACCAATGAGAAGAAAGACACAACATACCAGAATCTCTGGGACACATTTAAAGTGCCCACATGAGAAGAGTGAGAGATCTAAATATTGACACCCTATGGTCAAAATTGAAAGAGCTAGAGAAGCAAGATCAAAAAACTCAAAACCTGGCAGAAGACAAAAAAATAACTAAGATCAGAGCAGAACTGAAGGAGATAGAGACATAAAATCTCTTCAATAAATCCAAAAGCTGGTTTTTCGAAAAGATCAACAAAATGGACAGACCACTAATCAGACTGATAGAACAACCAAATAGATGAAATAAAAAATGATAAAGGGGAAATCACCACAGATTCCACAGAAATTCAAATCATAATCAGAGAATATTACAAACAACTCTATACACATAAACTAGTAAACCTGGAAGAAATGAATAAATTCCTGGACACTTGTGTCCTCTCAAGCCTAAACCAGGAGGAAGCCAAAACTATGAATAGACCAATAACAAGGTCTGAAGTCGAGGCATCAATTAAGAGCGTACCAGACAAAGAAAGCCCAGGTCCACATGGGTTCACAGCCGAATTTTACCAGACACGCAAAGAGGAGCTGGTACTAATCCTTCTGAAACTATTCCAAATTATCCAAAAAAAAGGAACAGTACCCAAATCATTTTATGAGACCAACATCATCCTGATACCAAAACCTGGCAGAGACTCAACAAGAAAAGAAATCTTCAGGCCAATATCCATGATGAACCTATGTTCATGCAAAAATCTTCCATAAAATACTGGCAAGCCGATTGCAAGAGCACATCAAAAAGCTTATTTATAATGATCAAGTAAGATTCATCCCGGGGATGCAAGGTTGGTTCAACGTATGCAAGTGTATAAACGTAATTCACCACATAAACAGAACCAAAAACAAAAACCACATGATCATCCCAATTGATGCCGAGAAGGCATTTGAAAAAAATGCAACAGGCTTTTGTGCTAAAAACCCTCAATAAACTCGGCATTGATGGAACGTATCTCCAAGTAATGAAAGCTATTTACCACAAGCCAACAGCCAATATCATACTTAATGGGCAAAAACTGAAGCATTCCTTGAAATCCGACAGACAAAATGCCTCTCACCACTCCTATTCAATATAGTACTGGAATTTCTAGCCAGAGCAATCAGGCAAGAAAAGAAAATGGTATTCAAATAGAAAAATTGGAAGCCAAATTGTCTCTATTTGCAGACGACATGATAGTATACCTAGAAGACCCCATCACCTCAGCCCAAAACTTGAAAGTGATAAGCAACTTAAGCAAAGTCTCAGGATATAAAATTAATGTGCAAAATCACAAGCATTCCTATACACCAATAACAGACTTAAAGAGAACCAAATCAAGAACAAACTGCTATTCATAATTGCTAGAAAGGAATAAAATACCTAGAATACAACTTACAAGAAACGTAAGGAACCTCTTTAAGAAAACTACAAACCACTGCTCAACGAAATAAGAGAGACACAAACAGATGGAGAAACATTCCATGTTCGTGGTTAGAAGAATCAATATTGGGAAAATGACTATACTGCCCAAAGTAATTTACACAATCAATGCTATCCCCATCAAACTACCATTGAATTTCTTCACAGAACTGAAAACCACCATGAACTTCATATGGAACCAAAAGAGAGCCCACATAGAAGTCAATTCTAAGCAAAAAGAACACAGGAGGCATCACACTACCAAACTTCAAACTATACTACAAGGCTACAGTAATCCAAACAGCATGGTACTGGTCAAAATAGATATAGACCAATGGAACCAACAGAGGCATCAGGCAACACAACATATCTACAGCCATACAATCTTTGATAAACCTGACAAAACAAGCAATGAAATGATTTTCTGTTTAATAAATGGTGTTGGAGAACTGGCTAGCCATGTAAAAACAGAAACTGGACCCTTCCTGACACATTACACCAAAAATTAACTCCAGATGGATTAAGACTTAAACATAAGACCTGGCACCATAAAACCCTAGAAGAAAATCTAGGCAAAACCATTCAGGACATAGGAGTAGGCAAGGACTTCATGACCAAACACCAAAAGCATTGGCAACAAAAGCCAAACACAAATGGAACCTAATCAAACCCACAGGCAGGATACAGTCACTAAAAGAAGGCAACCATAGAATGGAAATAATCTTATCTGACAAAGCTGATATCCAGAATACAAAGAACTCAAACAGATTTACAGAAAAACAAACAAGGCCATTCAATAATGGGCAAAGAATGAACAGACACTTTACAAAGAAGACATACATGAGGCCAACAAACACACATGAAAAATGCTCATCATCACTGGTCATTAGAGATGCAAATCAAAACCACATTGACCCATCTCAAAGTTAGAATGGCGATCATTAAAAATCTGGAGACAACAGATGCAAAGAATGTGGAGAAATAGGAACATACACTGTTGGTGAGAAACTAGTTCAACCATTGTGAAAGACAGACATCTCAAGGCAAAAAGAAAATCATTTGCAGCAATCCCATTACTGAAACCAAAGAGATAAAATTCTACTATAAGGACACATGCACATGAATGAAACCATTCAGCTGTTTACAAATAGCAAGACAAAAAACAAAAAAATGCCCATCAGATAGACTGGACAAAATACATACACCATGGAATATTATGCAGCAATCATGATGAGTTCTGTTTTAAGACTGGATGAATAACATAGCAACTGACACAAGAACAACAGAAAAATAAAAACAATGAGGAAAATGAGAACACATGGACAAAATACACATAGGCCTTAATAAGAAACATAGACAATATTCAGAAATGCCAAATGGAGTGAAATCACAAAATAAACTGCCATATATGCACAACTATCTTGACGTTCTGCACAGACAAACAAAAGAATAAAAAATTAAAAGAAAAAGACCCACAAGTCTTTGGGAAACAAAAAATGCAGTATGGAATAGAACTGAGACAGGACACAAGAATCTGAATGAAAGAAGGACATTACCTGGAACACATGGCAAAAGACATGACACAGACAAAGTACTACAATAAAATATAAAATGAACTACAGAAACATGTTAGGAATAATGAGGCAAACAAAAAGACTGAGATGTGCATTATTCAGACTAAATGATATGAATTATCTCAAACCTCAGACTGCATTATGTAAGGAAAAGTGGTTATGAAAGAGACGGACATTAGGTGTGCATTATTCACTGAGGCTCTGAAACAGTGTTATGAAATAGACACCTGACTATTCTGGTGTGCATTATTCATGGCTCAATGATGGTCATATGAAATAGAACTGACAGCTAGTGTGTACATCAGTGAGGTCTGAATATGACCATAAATAGACACATTCTCAAGAGAAAATAACTCTGTATAGGTGTGCATTATTCACTGACAAGTGGCATATAAATAGACTCTGACAATTCCCCATGTGTACATTCAGAGGCTCTGAATGACATAAAGAACTTAGAGCATTACTCAGAGAGGCTATAAATGATAAAAGATCTGACTACTCCCAGGTGTGCATTATTCAGTGAGCTCTATAGGGAGATGAAACTCCTGACACCCAGGTGTGTATTATTCACTGAGGCTCTGAATGGGATGAAATACAGTCCTGACTAGGTGTGTGTTTATTCCAGTTCTGATGATTCCATAGAAATAATCCTGATGTATTCAGGTGTCATTATTCACTGAGGCTCTATGAGTCATAGAAATAGACTCTCTACCCCATGTGTATTATTCAGTGAGGCTCTGAAAGAGTGCCATATTAAATAGACTGTCTGACATTATTCACTGAGGCTCTGAATGATTTCAATGGAAATACTCTGACTATTCTCCAGGTGTTTATTCACAGCTCTGAATGAGGGGCATTGAGACTCTGACTATTCACAGGTGTGTATTATTCACTGAGCTCTGAATGCTCACATGATAGACTATACACAGGTGTGTACTTGAATGGAGAAAGAGACATATTTCAGAAATTCAATGAGGCTGAATGAGAGGCATGAAATAAATCCTGACATCATTCCACTGGCTCTAAATGAGTGAATATGAAATAGACCCCTCTATTTCCCAGGTGTGTATTATTCACTGAGGCTCTGAGTGCCATATGAAACCCTCTATTCTCAGTGCATATTCCTCTCTGAATTGCCATAAATCCTGACTATTCCCCCAGGTGTGTATTATTCACTGAAGCTCTGAATGTGTCCATATTAAATAGACTTGAATATTGTTCCAGGTGTGCATTATTCACTGAGGCTCTGAATGAGCCATGTGAAATAGAATCCTGACTTCCAGGTGCATTATTCATTCTCTGAATGACCATATAAATAGACTCTGACTATTCACAGGTGTGTATTATTCATGAGGCTCTGAATGAGTGGCCATATGAAAATAGTGCTATTCCAGGTGTGCATTATTCAGAGGCTCATGAGTGCCATATGAAAAGAACCTGACTATTCCCAGGTGTGCATTATTCACTGAGGCTCTGAATGACCATATAAAAGATTCTGATTCCCAGGTGTTCATTATTCAGTGAATGAGTGGCATATGAAATAATCTGAATATTCAGGTGCATTATCTGAGGCTCTGAAGAGTGTCCATGAAATAGTCACTATTCCCCAGGTGTGCATTATTCACTAAGTGAGGCAATGAAATAGACTCCTGATTATTCCAGGTGTTTATTCACTGAGGCTCTGAATGTCATATTGAAATAGACCTGCTATTCCACAGGTGTATTATTCAGTGAATAATGTGGCCAAAAATAGATCCTGACTCCTCCTGTGCATTATTCACTGAGCTCTGAATGAATGGCCATATGAAAGAATCCTCTCCAGGTGTGCATTATTCACTGAGCTCTGAATGAGGCCATATGAAATAGACTCTGACAATTCCCCAGGTGTGTTCACTAGTGAGCTCTGAATGAGTGGCAATAAAAAGATCTGACTATTCCAGGTGTTATTCATTAGGTCATGAGTCCAATAAATAGAATCCTGACTATTCCCCAGGTGTGCATTATTCACTGAGGTCTGAATGAGTGGCCATATGAAATATTAGACTCCATATTCATTATTCACTTAGGCTCTGAATGAGGGCAATATGAAATAGATCTGAATATTCCAGTGTGCATTATTCACTGAGCTCTGAATGAGGCCAAGAAATAGACTCCTGACTATCCAGGTGTTATTATTCATGAGGCTCAAAATGGGCTGAAATAGCAACTCCACAGGTGTTATTCAGTGAGCTCTGAATGGCCATATGAAATAGACTCCTGCTATTCTGTGTACATACCGATGCTCTGAATGAATGGCCATATGAAATAGAGACTCACTATTCCAGGTGTGCATTATTCAGTGAGGCTCTGAATGAGTGGACAAAATAAACTCCTGAAATTCTCAGGTGCATATTCATGAGGCTCTGAATGAGGGCAATATGAAATAGACTATTCCCTGGTGTGTATTATTCACTCAAAAGAGTGTCCATATAGACCTCACTATTCTCAAGGTGTGCATGATTCAGTGGCTCAAATGGTCATAATTAAGATCCTGATTATTCCCCAGTGTGTTCATTCACTGAGGCTCTGAATGTGGCCATATGAAATAGACCTGACTATTCCATGTGTATTATTCACTGAGGCCTGAATGAAGGGTCATTTGAAATAGACTCCTCAGGCATATTCACTGAGGCTCTGAATGAGTTATGAAATAGACTCCTGAGGACTCCACAGGTGTGTAATTCAGTGAGGCTCAAAAGAGTGGTCATGAAATAGAATCCTCTATTCCATGTGCATTATTCAGTGAGGTCTGAATGAGTCCACAAGAAATAGAATCCTGACTATTCCTGGTGTGCATTATTCACTGAGTGCTGAATGAGTGCATATAAATAGATTGCTGATAATTCCCCAGGTGTGCATTATTTCAAGGGCTGTGAATAGTGGGCAATATAAAAGACAATATTCCCTGGTGTGTATTATTTGAGGAGGTTCTGAAAAGTATTATAGACTCCTGACTATTCCCCAGGTGTGCATTATTCAATAGGCTGAATGAGGCAAAAAAATAGACTGATTATTCCAGTGTGTCATTCACTGAGGCTCTGAATCAGTGGCCATATGAAATAGACCTTGACTATTCCCAGGTGTGTATACTGAGGCTTTGAATGAAGTCATTTGAAATAGATCCTCCATTCTCCGTGTGCATATCTGAATGAGTGGCTAAGAAAGAGAGTCATTCCCAGGTGTGTACCATTCAGTGAGGCTCTGAATAAGTGCCATATGAAATAGACTCACTATTCCAGGTGTGCATTATTCAGTGAAGGTCTGAAATGAAGTCCACATATATAGGATCCTGACTATTCCCAGGTGTGCATTATTCACTGAGTGAAATGAGTGTCCATGAAATAGATTGCTGAGTAATCCCAAGGTGTGCATTATTCATTTAAGTGAAGGAAAGACATACTCCTATATTTTGAGGCTAATGAATGATCATTAATAGTAATTATTCAATGAAGCTCTGAATGTGAGATGAAATATTGATACCCTGAGTGTGTTTTCTGTTCATTAAATTGACTGTCCCAGGTATATAGACTGTGTTATTATAGAACTGAGACTTCTGTATGTTCATTTTTCACATGAGTGAGACATGATTCTCTCAGTGTCATTTCAGAAGCTCAGAAATTCCAAAAGAAAAACTCTACTAAGTGCATCACTAGGTGTATATTCACTATTTCCCAGGTGTATACTATTGGTGCCTCATGAAAGATTCTGAATGACATTCTGTGTGCTATGTGAATGATTCTGAATATATAGTTGATTATTACTCAGAATGTGTTTCATAAATTTTTTTGACATCATTTTATTTATTTATTTATTTATTTATTTATTTATTATTATTTTTAATTTTATTGCATTATAGGTTTTGGGGTACATGTGCAGAACGTGCAAGATAGTTGCATAGGTACACATGGCAGTGTGTTTTGCTGCCTTTCTCCCTTCACCCACATTGGCATTCATCCCCAGGCTATCCAGCTGATGTCCCTCCCATTCCCCAATAGACCACAGTGTAGTAGACCCCTCTGTGTCCATGTGTTCTCATTTTCTCACCCACCTATGAGTGAGTATATGCGGTATTTCTTTTCTGTTCTTGTGTCAGTTTGCTGAGAAATGTTCTCCAGATTCATCCATGTCCTTACAAAGGACACAAACTCATCATTTTTGATTGCTGCATAATATTCCATGGTGTATATGTGCCACATTTTCCCAGTCCAGTCCATCATCGATGGGCATTTGGGTTGGTTCCAGTTCTTTGCTATTGTAAACATTGCTGCAATGAACATTCGTGTGCATGTGTCCTTATAGTAGAACGATTTATAGTCCTTTGGATATATACCCAGTAATGGGATTGCTGGGTCAAATGGAATTTCTATTTCTAGGTCTTTGAGGAATCGCCACACTGTCTTCCACAATGGTTGAACTAATTTACATTCCCACCAACAGTGTAAGAGTGTTCCTACTTCCACATCCTCTCCAGCATCTGCCGTTTCCAGATTTTTAATGATCACCATTCTAACTGGCGTGAGATGGTATCTCAATGTGGTTTTGATTTGCATCTCTAATGACCAGTGATGATGAGCATTTTTCATGTGTTTGTTGGCCTCATGTATGTCTTCTTTGTAAAGTGTCTGTTCATATTCTTTGCCCATTTTGAATGGGCATTTGTTTTTCCTGTAAATCTGTTTGAGTTCTTTGTAAATTCTGGATATCATCCCTTTGTCAGATGGGTAAACTGCAAAGATTTCTTCCCATTCTGATGGTTGCGATTCACCTAGTGACTGAGCTGCAGAAGCTGTGGAGTTTGATTAGGTCCCATTTGTCTATTTTGGCTTTTGTTGCCAATGCTTTTGGTGTTTTGTTCATGAAGTCCTTGCCTACTCCTATGTCCTGAATGGTTTTGCCTAGATTTTCTTCTAGGGTTTTTATGGTGTCAGGTCTTACGTTTAAGTCTTTAATCCATCTGGAGTTAATTTTAGTGTAAGGTGTCAGGAAGGGGTCCAGTTTCTGCTTTCTGCACATGGCTAGCCAGTTTTCCCAACACTATTTATTAAATAGGAAATCATTTCTCCATTGCTTGTTTTTGTCTGGTTTATCAAAGATAATATGGTTGTAGATATGTTGTGTTGCCACCGATGCTTCTGTTCTGTTCCGTTGGTCTATATCTCTGTTTTGGTACCAGTACCATGCTGTTTTGATTACTGTAGCCTTGTAGTATAGTTTGAAGTCTGGTAGTGTGATGCCTCCCGCTGTGTTCTTTTTGCTTAGAATTGACTTGGCTATGCGGGCTCTTTTTTGGTTCCATATGAAATTCATGGTGGTTTTTTTCAGTTCTGTGAGGAAATTCAATGGTAGTTTGATGGGAATAGCATTGCTTGTGTAAATTACGTTGGGCAGCATAGCCATTTTCATGATATTGATTCTTCCTAACCACGAACATGGAATGTTTCTCCATCTGTTTTGTCCTCTTATTTCGTTGAGCAGTGGTTTGTAGTTTTCCTTAAAGAGGTCCCTTACGTTCCTTGTGAGTTGTATTCCTAGGTATTTTATTTTCTTTGTAACAATTGTGAATGGCAGCTCATTCTTGATTTGGTTCTCTTTAAGTCTGTTATTGGTGTATAAGAACGCTTGTGATTTTTGCACATTGATTTTATATCCTGAGACTTTGCTGATATTGCTTATAAGTCTCAGGAGCTTTTGGCTGAGGTGATGGGGTCTTCTAGGTATACTATCATGTCATCTGCAAATAGAGACAATTTGGCTTCCACCTTCCTATTTGAATACCCTTTATTTCTTTTCTTGCCTGATTGCTCTGGCTAAAACTTCCAGTACTATGTTGAATAGGAGTGGTGAGAGGGCATCCTTGTCTCGCAGATTTCAAAGGAATGCTTCCAGTTTTGCCCATTAAGTATGATATTGGCTGTTGGTTTGTCATAAATAGCTTTTATTACTTTGAGATATGTTCCATCAATACCAAGTTTATTGAGGGTTTTAGCATAAAGGGCTGTTGAATTTTGTCAAATGCCTTCTCGTCAATTGAGATAATCATGTGGTTTTGTTTTGCTTCTGTTTATGTGGTGAATTACATTTATAGACTTGTGTATGTTGAACCAGCCTTGCATCCTCAGGATGAATCCTACTTGATCATGATGGATAAGTTTTTTAATGTGCTGTTGCAATCGGTTTGCCAGTATTTTATTGAAGATTTTTGCATCTATATTCATAATGGATATTGGCCTGAAGTTTTCTTTTCTTGTTGAGTCTCTGCCGGGTTTTGGTATCAGGATGATGTTGGTCTCATAAAATGATTTGGTCTTTTGAATTATTTGGAATAGTTTCAGAAAAAATGGTACCAGATTCTCTTTGTGTGTCTGGTAGAATTCGGCTGTGAACCCATCTGGACCTGGGCTTTTTTTGTGTGGTAGGCTCTTAATTGCTGCCTCAACTTCAGACCTTGTTATTGGTCTATTCATAGTTTCAGCTTCCTCCTGGTTTAGGTCTGGGAGGACACAGGCGTCCAGGAATTTATCCATTTTTCCTGGTTTACTAGTTTATGTTCATAGAGTTGTTTGCAGTATTTTCTGAAGATGGTTGGAATCTGTGATTTCCCCATTATCGTTTTTATTGCATCTATTTGGTTGTTCTCTCTTCTTTTATCAGTCTGGCTAGTGGTCTGTCTATTTTGTTGATCTTTTCAAAACCAGCTCTTGATTTATTGATTTTTTGAAGGGTTTTGTCTTTATCTCCTTCAGTTCTGCTCTGATCTTAGTTATTTTTTGTCTTTGGCTAGGTTTTGTTTTTGATCTTGCTCCTCTAGCTCTTTCAATTTTGAAGATAGTGTCAATTTTGGATCTCTCCACTCTTCTCATGTGGGCACTTATTGCTTTATATTTTCCTCTACAGACTGCTTTAAATGTGTCCCAGAGATTCTTGTACGTTGTGTAAGAGAGGACACAACAGATGGAGAAACATTCCATGTTCGTGGTTGGGAAGAATCAATATCGTGAAAATGGCTATACTGCCCAAAGTAATTTACACAATCAATGCTATCCCCATCAAACTACCATTGAATTTCTTCACAGAACTGGAAACCACCATGAACTTCATATGGAACCAAAAAGAGAGCCCGCATAGCCAAGTCAATTCTAAGCAAAAGAACACAGTTGGAGGCATCACACTACCAGACTTCAAACTATACTACAAGGCTACAGTGATCAAAACAGCATGGTACTGGTACCAAAACAGAGATATAGACCAATGGAACAGAACAGAGGCATCGGAGGCAACACAACATATCTACAACCATATAATCTTTGATAAACACAAAAACAAGCAATGGGGAAAGGATTCCTGTTTAATAAATGGTGTTGGGAAAACTGGCTAGCCAT